>JBCJKE010131405.1:0-10779 GCA_039654525.1 Melibe bucephala
TACAAAGACCACCTCCCTACAACGGACATTTTCCTTTTTCCCGAGGGTGGTCGTTGTAGGGAGGTTCTACTGTATTTTTATTTTCCTAAAATCATCAGTCGAGACACTAATGAGATATTTTGATGTAGAGTTTAAGAAATCTACCGTTGGTCATAGGCTGTGACTACTGCACCCATTTAATTGATCTTGATAGGAAAGTTCCTGTAATTTGAAGTACAGATGGAGAGCACTCTTAGAGAATAACAGTTTTTTAAACTTTTCAGTGGCTTGGCATGCCGACTTTCAACAGCTCTAGAACAGATTGGTTTAGCAGATATCATGCAGATAGTACGTCTAATGTCACTGTGTGCCGCTGGCAAAATGGAACTGATGGGCAAGTCATCCCGAAACGATGAGTCCTCCCAACATCTCAAGCATTTGACAGCTGCCATTGGGGCTCTCATAGAGGAAAATCCTACAGCTTTGAAGCAGCTTATTCAGCTTTGCACTCAAGTAAGAATTATGTAGAATATACTGAACAGCTAAAGAAATGTACCAATGCTTTGGTTTAAAAATTTGTTATGTTTTCAATGTTGATTTGAATTTTTCTTTTCAATCAGACATTACAATTCAATTGATTAAATTTATTTTAATATCAAAGAGTATAACATTAATGCACAATTAATTACACAGACACTGAATGAAAATACAGTGAAAGGCATGTTTTTAAAGGTAACAAGATCATTAAATAAGAAATGTACTGTGCCTGAGAGTATCAGCAGACATAATGGGCTGTCTTCCCATCACTCTTCTTATTATGTTTGTGATGGAATGAAAATGATTCTGCAGGTGCCTCTTTATATTGTAACAATGATAGACCCTTTTTGTCATCCTTTGTCATCCTATTATAAGCACTTCCACTTTCCTCATGTCAATTCAACAAGATGTCAAATAGTGATGTAACCACAATTTAGTCTTCTAGCAATCTCCTGATGTGAGATATTATCTCCTGATGTGAGATATTGCCTTTTGACATGGCAATTGCTAGAATCAGGAGATATATTGCCTTCTGACATGGCAATTGCTAGAATAAGCTGCTTTTGGTCTAAAAGCAATCATGTAGATTCAACTAGAAAGGAGAAATACTAAAATATAACGGGCTTTTTGTTACTGAGCTTAAATAGACTCCTTCGCATGTTTTGTGAATGAAATTTTTTTTTTATCCATGTTAACACATTTACAACTTTCACTTGCTTAAGGTGAATAATTTTAGGCACACAGGAAAGAAAAAATATGTTTTCCATGAGTTTTTAAATATGGTGCTTTTCTTTTGCTATTCTTATGTTATAATGATACAGATAAGTGTTCATTGTTTTTTATCTTCAGTTAAAAGAATTCTCATGATGCTCCAGTGTATCATATCCTTAGACTTCAGCTAGCATACTCTTTGTTTTTTTTAAATTTATTTACAACCTAATTAAATAGTTTCTATATAGTTCAGTAGGAGACTAACAAACTAGTAGATAAGATCATAGAGTAGATAAGTATCTGATGCAGAATTTAACGGCAAAATTAAGTTAGGATGATCTGGAGGAATACTAACATATAAGACTCCCATTTATATTCCACTAATTGGGAAATGGCAAAAAGTGGGATGTTAAGTGGACTGGAATGTTGACCAAATAGTGTGAGAAATAACTCAAGTGTGCATAATTCAGTGACATATTCGCTCCTTTGATCAATCACCCATAGACTAGACAAGCTGTTGACTCATTCATTGGTTACGCAATAGTGAAACCAATAATTTCTTCGGGGGTGTTACCATAACGAAACTCTTCACATAAACCTTTGCCTTTCAACAACAATATAAACCAACGAAGATCAAGTAAATCCCTACATTCACCAAGAAGCTGTTGGCTGTTTGACAAACTCCACACTTTCTTACAATGTTTGCATGCTTGACAGTGATTAGAGAATTCTTTTGTTATGGTAAATGGGATAATACCTATTGTCTGGTTATGACCAAAGCACAGACCTACATGTAACTATGATCACCACCTGTCTGCTGTCTATGAATAGCTAAGGACTTGCAGTTGGACATGTGATTTTCATAGACTTTATGAAAATTAATAAGAAAATTGGCAACTGAGTATTGGCTGATTTCTAATTTACCTCATTTAAGGCATGTTAATGAAGAATACTGTCAGCTCTTACATTACTGCTAATTTAGTAGTTCATTCTTTGCAGTTTAGATTTCAACTGTTTATTTTAATTTGGATTTAGGAACTGATGAGGGCTTCGATGGGTATCACAACAACACCTCAGGAAGATACCACATCTCGTCGTCATTTCACTCCTGTTAGAGGTGCAGATTCAACGGCTTTTGCAGTCACTCAAGCCCTAGTCTCCTTGTTGGCCCAGAAAGGATGGGACTACAAGCTGTTACAAGCACAACTGTCTGCAGAAAAATGTAAGTTGATATTGGACTGACCCTGAGAAATAGTTGGCTGCTTTCTATTTTACCAGTACCTCACCAGCATATCTCTCAATGACTTCCCACACTAAGAGACATGATCGCTATGTTGATTTAAAGCTAACTAAGATAAAAACGAAAACATTTATAATACGACAAGCTTTAACAGAGATTCTTCAAATCTCTCCTAGCCTTGATTACATTTTTTCAGTTGTAATAGATATATGCACCTGCTAAACTGCTCGTAACAGGGATGTAAATAATTGATCATCTCAGGTGAAAGCAGATTGTAAATACATGTACCTTGTATACTGCAGATACTCTTAATGAGGGAGGCAGTTGGGTGTGGGTAGCATCTGGAGGGGAAAATATTTATAAATTTGTTGGGACTAAAGCTCTGCCTATATATGTAATGGGTTTAATTTCCGGAGTTGATTGATGAGTCAAAATTTTGGGTCATGCTGGTTTTGGTTGCTGTGGAAACAGCTGCTGTTTTGGATTTTCTTTCAATTTAGACCCAACTTCTAAAGCTTAATGCTCCCTCAGTTCTTGTCTAGTAGGTGAATGGTAAATTTGATAATTTTGACACTTTTGGCCTTACTTATCTGTACAAATAAATCAATTTTAAATCATTCAGGTTTCTTAGATATGAATTATAGCTAAAATCTTGAAATGTTTGGGCTATTCAAAAATACCAAAAGCCCAAAATCAAGTACTACTACCCAAAACTCAGTGCTGCCCCACTCCTTTAAGACAATCTAATTCTCAGGCAAATGCTGATGTCTACTTTACCTTTCAATGGTAATAAGGTTTTTATCATATCAGTTTTTCATAGAAATACAATAGTAAGAGATCAAACTAAAGTAAGTGGCATAAACACTAAAATAGAAATTAATCAGCCTAGATGGTTTGGACGTGTCAACATAATGAATGATGAGAGAATAACTTAATCTGTATACAATGCTTGAATATACAATGCTAAAACCCAACGCAGGAGACGAAAAAGCAGATCCTGTAGAAAGTAGGAGGAAGATTTAAAAGAGGCATTAAAGAATAGAAATTTATCCCTAACAGAAGGAAACATGTTAGGTTAGAGAAGGCTGGAGAAAGATCATTTTGGGAACTTATATGCCATACACCGAAAGGTAAAATGAATATCAACAAAGAGAGAAAGAAGTTTTTCATGATTCATTCTCATTTTTTTCAACAACACACACACATATTGATGTAATGAATTCAAATACAAAAGCTACATGAGACGTCCTACTCAAATGTCTGACTTGATTTTTTTTTCTGTTGATAGCATCTTCTTCCCCCCATGACTCACCAACTGGAGACCTAAACAAATGCTCACATCTTCAAATGATCAATGCCCTGTCGGCATGTGTCATCTCGGCTCGTATGCCAGTTCATCATCGCCAGTGGTCTGCAATGCAGCTTGTTAAGGTCTTAAATTAGGCTTACTTGATTTGATACATCACTACCTTTTCATTTTGAAATTCATTTCCTTAGATAATTGATGTATTAATAATTCCTACTTTGATCTTTTCTAATAAATTAAAAGTTGTTTTCTGTTGTTTTGTTTTTTGGGGGGGTTTTTGGGGGGGTTTTGTTGTTGTTGTTGTTGTTGTTGGGTTTTTTTTAAGTTTTTTGTCTTGTTTTTGTTGGTTTTTTGTTGCTGTTTTTTTTTTTTTGTGGGGGTTGGGTTTTTGTTTTTGTTTTTGTTTTTTGTTGGTTTTTTTTTTTTGTTTTTTGGGGGTGGTTTGTTGTGTTTGTTTTTATTTTTTGTTGATTTTTTTGTTGTTTTTTTTGTGTTTGTTTTTCCTTGCCTTTTTCTGAAATAGTTTACTGCGTTGAATCTGAGGAATTTTAAAAAATGTGATATTCCATTTTTGACATGTTTTTAATAGATAATTCATTGTATATTTCTTCGTCTTGTACATTAGGCTCTTAGGTTCCTTTGAAGTGGTGCAGAAATCTAGAAAAAGTTAATTCAAGAGTTTATAAATATCTGATTTGAAGCACTTTTACAAACAAATTTTTTTTACCCCTTTCAGCTATGTCAATGAATATCATAAAGTGAAATTTGATTTTATAGACATATTGATCAAATAGACTTCATATAATATGGTTACAGGCATTATCTAGTCAAGGTCAGCATCAGGTAGCCATTTCTGAGAACCAAGTGGATTTGGGAGGAGATATGCCGATGTGTACCATCATCAAACTGGATGGACATCAAAATAGACTGATGGGCTGTTGGTGGAATACTCGCAAAAATTTGCTTGCTTCAAGGTAATTTAGGTCAAGTAGGGTTCTATTGTTCTCTTTGAAGACATTATTTAATGTAAGCTGTCATACATTATTGCTGTTAATGATTGCTGAGCATTCCCAAATATTGAAATATAATTTAAAATATTTTTTTTTAGGACAAAGATTGCTGGGCAATCCTAGGGCACCCCATTCTTAAACAAGTTTTCACCTCCTTTAAGTCGTTGAAGCCATGGAGGAAGCTGCATTGTCTGAATCGCTTTCATCTGCCGATGACTCAGTCTCACTGTCTCATCTTAACTTTAGTCATCACCTTCTTATACGTAGTCGGGCGTTTTCTAGATATGTGTGTTTGTTCAGTTTGTTCAATTTTGCCAAAATTAGATCGAGGAAAGGTAAGTGGAAATGATTAGGTAGTGTCAGCTTTGCCAGAGCTTCGTACACGGAGATTTGGTGATAGCTTTGTACGGCAGTTTTGTATTACAGATATAGCCTTAGCCTGGCACAAAGAGCTAGTCACTGATATAGCTGTAGCCCGGCACAAAGGAGTTAAGGCAGTAATGTGCATTTGCAACATCTCTACCTCTGGTTAATATTATCTTCAAGAAAATGAATGTCAGATTTGGAAATGAAGAACAAAATCACAGATGGTGACTTCATAAATGTGGCTACCAAATCAAACCCACTGAAATGGATTTTTTATTGCTACTATTTTTTAGAAAAATTCTAGGTGGATAACACTTGTTTATTTTATACAGTCATTTGTCATTTATATTACAAATACAATCTCAGTACTTTATGAAAGCAGCATTGTTTTTTGACTTACCACCAAGACCATGCCTTGCTTAACTTGTCTTTTTGTTATACTGATATTTAGTGGCTATGATGGCACAGTGCGTGTGTGGAGTTTGCCCAATAAAACCCACCAGTTCCTCCAACAAACTTGTATATTCAATCGGGGAGAAGAATCCAACATGGAGGACTTAGATGGCAGCCAGTTGAACAACGTTTGTTGGAGCAGTACGGGAAAACTCCTTGCTGGCAGCATGGACCATCAACTCAATATCTGGCTAATTGGAGGTGATCTTCTTTCTGTAATCTTAGAATCATTCTTGATGGCCTGTGGCTAACTGTATTGTGAATTGCACTTTTCAGTTTTAAAAACAATAAGCAAACAGTTAACATGGCATAGACAGTATTCCTGTGACATTGATCCGTGAAAACAACTCTGGGAACAAATCGTAAAGATTTATTCTCTGTATCGTTTTTCTTCCTTAACTTTAATAGTTGAAACAATCTTATACATTTCCCTGTTAGCTGTACATTGATTTGAGTATTTTCATGCTCTGGTGATGAATGTTTAAATTGTAAAGGTGTAGCAGTGGCCAGTGACTTCTTTAATGTCTCATTTATCTTTTTTTATTCCTCCTATTGCAATTGGTGATTCCAGGTGGAAGAGGTCACCTCGTAGAGCAGCCCCAGTGGGTAACAGCACTGGCCTGGCCTGCTAGCAAAGGGATGTTTGAAGGTCGCGCTGGACTGTTGGGAGACACCTTGTTGGTTGGGCGTTTGGACGGCTCTCTTGGCGTGGTGGACATGATTGATATTTCCACCTATAGGTGTTTTGAATTGGAACACTGCCATCGAAAAAATGGTATGTCATAATTAGCTCTTCTATTTTTTCATCTCTTCGAGATACCTTACATTTTGGATTGCTTGAACCTTAATACATCTGTCATAGCTGATAAAGTGACAAAATTTGCAAAAATCACGAGAAATTATTAGCCTTTGAAAAAAATTAAAAGCAAAGGCAGAAAGAAGAGATGGGGAGAGTAGAGAAGGAAGTTAGTTTTTTGGGGGGTTTTTTTGTGGAAAAACTAAAAAGGCCATAAAGTTTTTTCTTTTTTGTCATGGCAGCATACATCATCATCACTAACACCACAATCATTATCATCATCAGCATCATTGTTGGCATCGTTATCGTGATTGTTTTCATTGTTGTTGTTATTCTATTGTTTGCAAGAAGGAGTTGTTCCATTTTCACCAGGAATTTTGAGGATTTGTAAAAAGTAAGGGCTGTGTTCATATTTTATCATACAAATTTTAATGGTAATAAAAGTTATAGTTACAATTGTATAACGCGGGTGTATTTGTAATGCTGTTGACAGTGTCTGTTACAACAATTCAGTGGTTTGAAGAAGATAGAAGATTTGCAGTTGGCTACAGTGACGGGATCATCTCACTTTGTAGCAAAGATGATTTTGAACAGTCCATCAATATTGAAGCTCACAAGGTAATGTCTAGTCATTTTCATCATAGGGGACATTTCCTAATTTATTGCTTTTGTGTTGTTTGGTTTGTTTGCTTTGGGTCTTTCTTTTTCAATGTTGGAGGAGGAGTTGGAGGAGATTGAAAATTTGAAGGATTTTTTTTTAATAGATAGTTTTTTATTTGTTTTGTTTTTGATGGAGAGGGCAGTGCAGGATGCATTTAGGTTGCAAGGAATGAAGAGCTATTTTTGAAGAATTGTGATTGATTTGTGGGTGTTATTTCATTGAGTGCTTTTATTTAGACTCAGCTGAAAATTTTACCACATTTACAAATTCGTTCTTGATAAAAGTATTGATTTTTTATTTAAAGAGATTCAGCAGAAGGGACAGGGAGGAAGGGAGAGAATGCTTAGGGCAAGCTGCTGATTATCACTGATAATCTCATTTTTTCTACTTTTTTTGTTTTTGGGTTCCAGAAAGAACTAAGTGAGAAAGATGTAGTATGCCTTTATTCCTTTTCCAGTTTTTTGTATGAATTACAGAATACCCTTTTCCTTTTCTAGGGTTCGATTTCCAAACTTGAGTGGGACCCAACAGGACATCTGCTTTCTAGCTTGGCTGCTGGGGACACTGTCTTGAAAGTTTGGCTCTCTCAAGGGGATGGGGGACTTACAGCCTGGGATGCTTTTAAACACAGTGCTCCTGTAACAGAATCGAAATGGTGCACTGTTTTGGGAACTGGGTCCTGTAAAAAGCTTATGATTGCAAGGTGAGTGCTGTGTATTTAAAAAAATGACAGAAAAAGTTTAGGCTTGGAGGTGAGCTATAGAACAGCAACAAGCATAAGGTATTAATATGAGTGCTTAGACTGAATGGCAAGAGGTCCTTTTGCTGATTTGATTAATCTTGAGAAAGAAAGACACTGTATGGATGTTTCTGTCTGCCTTGAATTATTCCAATTTAAATAACTAAGAGGTGTTCTTCCCTCACAACATCTTTTAACTTTTGCCGATGCATTATTATTAAAATTGATTTATGTCTTTTCTCCAGATTTTGAAATTTCAAAATCTGTATTATACTGTCATGTGAAAATACAGACAAAGATTTGATTGGTACTTTTGCATTTTTTTTTTGCCAGTGGCTGTGAAGATGGTCTTATATATGTATGGACAACAAACCAACCTGAACAGTCTTTGGTTACCCCATTGAAACCATGGTCATCTCAAGCATCCTCCTCAAGGGTAAGTCTCAGTCATTTATTTATACATAGAACATGATCCTTGTAAACATTAAGTAAATGTGCTGTCTTCTTTTCCTGGCCTGTGCAGATGAATTTGCATCATGACTCCGATGTATCGGTTTCATAGGATGAAGTGTAGGGTTATACTCTCAAATATGTTCAAATTGGGAGTGTTTTTTATCACAATATGAATGCCCTTAGGTATAAGGTGAAGTGTATGTTATTTCCATGATAGATAGGAGGAATAGGGGAGGGGAGATTGGGAGGAACAAAAAAAGAAGGAGGAGGAGGAGGGTAAAAAAAGACAGAAGGAAGAGGGGAGGAGAACAATTTCTAAGTTTTTAAAAAAAATTTTTACAGAGCTTTAAATTCCTTGACTTTTCTTGATTCACATGTCTTTTCAGCCATTTACATAATGTTTCACTGTATGAGGTCTGGTTCAGAACAGACATTTTTGGTGCTTTAAGTTGTTTCAGGATAAATTTGACATTACTTTAAACGACTTTGAGTAGTTTTAAACATGTACTTGGTATTAGATAACCAGATAGGATCCTTTTTCTAAAATGTATATTGTTGTTGCCATACTGGCTGTCCTTCATTCAACCTTTATAAAATAGATTTAATTAAAATTAATATATCAACTCTTGAGTCTGAAATGGCTTTAATTCTATTCATCACAAAAATACTACTTGCAGGACAAAAATCCAAAATTAGGTATGTGGATAGTCAAAATAGAAATAGACTTTATATAAATGTATGCCTACATGTATTCATTTACCAATAGCAAGTAGCCTCACAAACCAAAAATGTATTTAGACTGATAGGAATAATATATATTCGTTTAACCGTAACTAATTCCCATTAATATCCACTCCAACAGAAACAAATTATTGTTGCTTCATTTAGTCTTATTAGAGGCATAAAACGTAACCCACATCCACACCAGCACAAAATAAAAGTGATAGATGCAAAATATGCATGGAATAATATGCAAAAATAATCAAAACTCTATCCAGCATGACCAATATCTGCACTAGATCCATAATGTATGTATAAATATGAATCCATCAGTTTTCAAAGGTCTACAAAACAATAGTATTTTGTGGTTTTGTCTTGAGGGCGGATTACCAAATTTTAGCTCCCCATTTTTTTTAACTCTTACACCACCTGATGTAGCACTGTGAAAAATAAATGTAGAATCTTAAAGGCTATACCTTGGACAAGTTTATTACTACTTTTACTTATAAAAAATAAAACAAATAAACATAATATATTTAAAATGGCACTAAAACCAAATGCATACAAGGAAAAAAATCAAGTGCACCAAAATAAGCATCAAAATTTAATGTATAGTGCAGAAGATAAAGACCATTACAAAAAATACAGTAAATGAAGCTCCAGCAACCCATATAAAGTAGACCTTACAACTTGAAGTCTTTGAGAATATTGTTTAAAACCAATTATTTAAGGTGTGGATTATAAAATGTGAAATTCCTGACCTTGAATGTACAGAAAAATTTGAAATATATAACAAGCATTAAATGCTAGATGACATATAAGTTTACTTTTTTCTTCTTTCTTTTTTTTTTTTTTATAGTGTGAAAATGAGGATAGACTGAAAGAAACAATGACTGACCTTCAGACTCGCAAGAAAGCCAATGTCACACTGTGTGGCCACATTGCTTCTGTATCCAGTATAGCATTTAGTCCCAACGGCCTCATGCTGGCCACTGGCTGTTTCAAGGGCTGGCTGAACATTTGGTCAATCCAGGTAGGTGTGGTTTGTTTGGTTAGTGTTAGTGTTCACTCTCACTGTGTGTGTTGGTATGGTCTACCCTTGAGGGACACTATCTATAATGATAGAGCCCTGTTTTTCCTGTTATGTTGATAGATGTTGATACAGGTAGGGCCCTGTTTATCCACACAAGACGATCTTTTTTTGATAAAGTACTGTCTGTGTGGGTTAGGGCTCTATTTATTCAGAAAAAAAATCTTTCCAAGCAGTTGAACATTAATCTAGACTTGTTCATCATTTTATTTTGAATTTTTCATAAGCTGAATGAATAAAAAGGATATGAAACTTTGTTTAAAAATGTACTTTCATTCTCATGTAATCCTTCCAACTAGAAACATTTTGTAAATCTTCATTTCTTTTCAGGACAAGAGTTTGCTCATGACATACACAGGCACAGGATCTGTGAAGACCTTGGATTGGTATGCCGATCAAAGTATGGCAGCATCATTCAGCCGGAACAAAGTGAGAATGGTTGAAGTGAATTGGCATGTTTATGATGTCTCCATGAAATGAAAGCTTATAGCGTTGCTATAGCTAAGGCTTTATCCACAGAAGTTTTGTTTTGGATTCCTTCTTCATAGATAATTAATTTTTTTTTTTTTTTACACAAACTTTTTGTGTCATGATGTTTACTTGCAAAAGACATTAAAGATTCATAGCTCTTCTTAGCTAAGATCAGTGATGATACTTTTCCGCCGATCGGCGGAAATCAGCCTTTTTGGGATCTTTCCGTGATTTTCCGCTGAAAATC
>JBCJKE010131516.1:0-10778 GCA_039654525.1 Melibe bucephala
TTTTTTCAAAGCTCGTCTCTTGGTGCCAATTATTCTACTATTTTTATTCATTTTAGTTAGTTACTTTTCACCACCATTGACACTGAAAATTCAAACTGTTACAAGTATATTTTTATATATATATATATTATATACATGTGATATTTAATACTTAAAAGTCATTCTCTGTCACTTGCCATTATGAAGGTCAAGTCACTACTTTTATCTTCTTAGTTTCTTTGCAATTGTCTATCCACCACTAATTTAAGAGGAGAAGACATTATAAATTATTACAAGGACATTGTTTGAAGACTTATTATTATTGATTTTTGCACATTGATATAAATATACTGAATGTACAGTGGTCATCCTTTACCATTTTGTTCACACAGAAAGCATGAAATGAATGAATTTATATAATAAACGTTAACAATTGAAAAATTTATTTTTCATTTTAATCTATTCAGCTAACATAGATCAGTTCCAAAGAAAGGGTGAAGATCCATCAAAGCAGCAAGTGCCCCAGAAAGCCACTGTGAGGAGACATGGATCAGGGCGCCGCCACACATTATCCAGTGGAATTGATCAGAATATGGTACAATATATCATGTGCGATTTTAGTTGCTTTTTTGTGTGTAATTTTGTGGCAAGGAGTCTTCGTCCTCTCATATACACATGCATACACCTGAAAAAAAGTTGCAAAAATAATAAACAGTTAATATTATATCTTTACATTACATCTCTACCCACTGGAATAAAACTTTAAGGAGGAGTCATGCCTAGTCCTAGAGATTCTCTACCTTGATAACATATCATGCATGTATTCTTACTTCTCTAAAGGGATTTTTCAAAAGATCTTTCATTAAAAAGATAGAATGAACTAAAGGTAAAACATAAATTGTGATTTTTTTCTCCCAGAATTATTTCTTTCTTTCCCCAAATTATTTTCTCCATTGCAGTGAAGTAATATTTTACATTGTTAACCAACAGAATTTTCAGTTAAGTATTGTAATATAATGCGTTCACATTCATTTTTCATTTGATTACATTTTGCAACTATTTCTTGAAAAAGTTGAAGAGGATGAAGCAACTGGAAGAGGAGAAGGCTATTCTGCAATCAGGGTTGGCCATGGTTGATACGGCGAGGGACTGGTACCTGAAACAATTATCTATGGTCACTGACAAGCAGGCTTTGTTGGGCAAGGTATCCTATAATGTAAGTTTCAAAATTGGCTGATCTAGGATTGTTGAGAAGGATAATGTGTATTGATTTGATTAAATTATGCATATATATCATTAAAACATACATCTAGATCTATCTATCTATCTATTTATCTATCTCTGTCTGTTTGTCTGTCTATCTATCTCTATCAAACTATCTGTCTATCTATTCTATTGTCTATAAATCTTTCTCATTGCTATTAACGCCTGGCCATCTAGTTCCCAGAAAGTCTACATTCTTCTCCCAGTAATGTTAGTTTACCAGAAGATCAATCACATGCGGTTAACAGGGATTCTTCAGGTCGGTTGGCTTGGCTGCCTCCTTTGATATTTTCAGTAAAGAAACAATCATGGCAACTTTCCTATTGCGCTAGAAATATTTTAAAACACCCATTTGGAAGAGTATGAAGCATATTACCCTTCATGATACTATACATATAAGAATATCTACATTTTAATACATACATAATATTCAGAAGCAAAGGTGTGAAGTATGTCACTGAAATTCGGCATACACTTTTAACATTATATTTTAAAACTAGAAATGAAAAATGATCCCCCATGATTTTTATGAAATTAATAAGAAAGGGTAGCTATCAAAACAAATTTTAAACCCACTGAATCGCATCTCTGAAAAGTTTTGGAAAGGTAAGTTATCTGATCATGAATGCCAGATATGGACTTATCGTCAAACTAATTTGAAGTGTTTATATTGAGTCATATATCACTGATTAGCCTTCATGCATTTAAAATTCAATTGCTTGCATGTCTTATAACCTGCTCCGTCTAATGACCAGTTTTCTTTGTCAACTGATGGGCGGGTCATTAGCCGAGACTGTTGTGTAGTATACACCAGTATATTCAAACTTTCTGTTTGTCATCATCATTAAGGATAACTCCCTGGAAGCGCGCCAAGAGAGAATGAGTTTCCAGAGAGCAAGGATTGTTGAAGTAAACCAACAACTTAGTACCCTAGTGGAGAGCTCTGAAAAGGTATGTACTCTACTTTCACTTTAACACCTTTGTAAGTATTGTCCTCTTTATGGTTCAATGATTAGGTTTTACAGATTGACATTAATGATAAAATGACATGACCATTCGCAATGTATTTTCTAGACCCAGTCACCAATACATATTTTTGGTGTCTCTGTTTTTTAAATAAATGGAATCTGATGTTGAGTCAAGTGTGTTTTTGATATTCATTATCACATCACATGTAATTTTCCATCATAACTATTTTGGCAATGAATGGCTACGTTTTGTTGTTTTTTTAGCATAAGATTTAAGATAACTTGTTTTTATGTATATATGAGATGACCTCACAATTTTCTTTTCATTACTCATGCATTGAATTTCTACAGAATCTTTCAAAATTTCTTTAAACTTTTGGATTGGTTTGTTATATATCTTAACATTAGATTTATGTAAGGAGCAATACCAGTCTATATTTTAAGACAGTGATAGTCAAGAAATTAAAACTGAACTCTTTACGGCACTTAATGTTAAATATGGAATGGCTAGATGTCGAAGAATTTCAATTTTGATCAATGAATTGGCCTTTATTCAAAAGATAAAGTTTCTGACATTTTTTATTTCTATGAAAATGCTCCCCTCCCCCTAATAAATCAAACCCACAACCCACATTGCAATCATCGACATCCAGCTCTCTTCCTTGGTCTTCAACACTTTATTTCTCCTGTATTGGGTTACTAATTTTGTCTCTAAAATAAGATTTTATGTATTATTTAAAGGGTTTCCCACTTCACATGAATCTTGCCATGTCCAGCCAGATGACTGCAGGAAACAATGAGAAGACTCTGTTAAATACAAATAGGAAGCTGATGGAGGTATGGTTTATAATTCCTTGATTTTGTCCATCTTGTACGAACATATCGGACTTTTCATTCCATTTCTCCCATCTTAGATTCTTAGTCTGATTTTGATATGCCATACTTTTATACTTACCCATTTTACAGGTTCTCTCTTTTTAAACTTTTTCCTCACCTAATTGAACACTATATGAAATATATGAAAATCCAGCGTCTGTGGCAGGTCTCAGGCCTACTCATGATGGGCATTTAATATCTGTAGAATTGTAGAATAAAACTTTGAGGATTTGATGCAGACCTATTAATCAAGCACCAATTCTTTGTTGCATGCTTATATTGTTGTCTTGGTAATTTGTTGGATGAAGAATAACGGCTTCATTCAATTACCTTTTTTTTCTCAGATGGGAAATTTTGCTGAACACTCCGATATGGTAGAAATTTCAGTCACATAATTGGTACAAGCAAGCAAAATGGCCTATTGTATTATGTTTTTATTTTGGTACAACTGCTGCTATCGATTAGCTTTATTTCAACACACACTGTGTTTATGCGACTGCCCATTTTACTCATAGTGTCATGGCATCATTAACCTACTGTCTCCTTTCAGTTTGGGCTATGTTGAACTTAGGATAATTTATTTTGATATACTCCTACAACAATGTGAAGTTAAACATAGACTATTGTAATAGTGTGTAAAAATTAGTTTGTTTTGTTTGAACTTAAGGACTCAAATGTTTTCAGCCATTAATAGTTTTTGGTTGGGTTTTTTTGTTGTTGTTTTTTTTTTTTTAGATTTATGATTTTCATCTATTTTCTTTTGTCTCCCGTTATAAAACAGGACGTGAATCATAAGACGAATCAGATTTCTCAGCTTGAGAAGGAAAAGGCGTCTTTGATTCGGGAGCTGTTTGAGGCAAGGTCTAAAAGCAAACCTAATCATGACGATACAACTTTCATGTGAAGGACTCATTTCTTGTTACTGTTAATATTGAATAGATTTGTTTTATCTTTGCAATATGTAGCCGTATGTTGACTTTTTAACTTGTTTTTAACTAAGATTAATAGAAAAGCGCTCATGTTGGCTTTTTAACTGAAAATAATTCACAAACACACATTATTCCTTTATTATTCTAATCATGTATAATCAGGAAAGACTAATGTGTTGGTTTTTGAAAAAAAAAAAAAAAAGTATTGGGAGACATTTCAAAGATATATATTGAAGCTGATACCCCCTTATGCTATTCCTCAACTAATTTAACATAACAATATTTATATTATTAATTGTCAGAAGAAATTTATGAGGTGAAAAATTATCATTCCATTCATCGCTTTCAGAAGGTGTTCTCATAAATGCCGAGCACTATTATATAAATTATTTTAATTCCAATGGGCTTTGCCTTAGTGATGAAATTTTATACATGTGAAGGTAATATATAAAGCAACCAAGAATCCTTCTTTTGTATTATAATAAGCTAAGTAGGCCTTCAGCTTTTTATTTTGCTTGCCATTATATAAATTGTAAATTTTACAAGAAGGAGAGCATTTAGTATTGAAACTGATGCACCCTTATGCTTTTCTGCAACCAATAATGTATCAATTTTCATTTTAACAGATAGAAATAGTTTATGAAAAGTAAGAAAAAATTACCATTCCATTCATATTGTGTTCAAAAAGTGTTCTCAAAAGTGATGAAGAGCACTGCATATATTATTTTAATTCTATCAGGCTTTGTCTCAGGGATGAAGTCATACAGAAGTGAAGTGAGAAAGTAGGGTAGCTATATTTCCCTATATCTGAATGACTGTGGAGATACTGTATATAAAGGAAATAATCCCACAGCCTTTTTTTTTTTTATTTCCTATAATGTTGTACTTCTAGACTGCTGTCATTCCTCTTATTGTTCGACTTACTTACAACGATCGTAATAAACTTTTATTTTAAATTTGCTTTTCAAATCACTGTCCTGAGGCAAAAACCTTTTATTATGACTGTTAATGTTACTGTTAGGGTATACAGCAAGTATTACTGTTAAGGTATACAGCAAGATAGGAAAGTCAAAAATGTCACTGTTAGCGATGTTAAGTCGAAAAAATGATCAATGGCAGAAAATTCACACAGTCAGCAGAAAATTGAAAAATAATTCCATTACAGTAGTAGATCAATTAAAATTTCCGAATCATTTTTATCTCTGATACTGAAATCAGGTCAATAGCCACGGAATCATAAAAAATATCATACTCAGGAAATTTAGCTCTATAAATAGATGTGTCTACACAATATAATTCTAACATAAAATGAAGGCAAGTTTTTCCCCTTTCATAAAAATGGAAAAAAAAAATTGTTTACAATGAAAGAATTTGAGTTCAAATTTTTGCTGGACACCCTGCCGTTTGTTTTGATAACAAATCTGAGTTTTAGAAAATATTTACCGTTCCTGAATTGATGAATGATATTAAAAAAGAAAAGAAGCTAGGATCAAAAGCTTTTGAGTAAACAAGCTCAAAGAGCCACAAAGTGGGGTTTCTTTTTCTTTTTGTCTCCATTTCGTATCTGGCATATCATGACAAACAAAATTATTATAATCCTGTACACTGTTGGTAAAATGGGTTATCAAAACAGCAGAAAGAAAAAAAGAACTGTAATGGCAGAAACAGGGTATTTTACAAGAAAATTTCATTTATAAATTAGAAAGATCACCTTCTTTTAACTTCATTTCAATAAATAGGTTTCTCTTAATTAATTATTTTCATTCAAGCAATTTGGAATAAAAAAGCAAGAAAACTCGCCAGAGTTTAAGTCCCATTATAGAATAACAAGTTGAATGAAGACAAAATGTATTTAATTTTTATGGCCACATACAATTTAATACATGAGACAGAGATAGAGGACCTTGGTATGTAGATATTTTCTTTTCTAAGTTTGGCATCATCGTTCCAGAAAGTGCTGGTTTTGATATCAGGAGGGGATGCGTTAATCAGTTTAAAATTTAAGTATCTTATCCAAAGATCAAGACACCTAGCTTCAAAATACATGTACATTTGTGTGTTTGGGGGGAGGGTGAGTTAACATTTTTCATTCATCTGTAAGTTGTAAGGGATTCTTTCAACTCAATCACATGAGTGAAATTGTGTCGCTTGAGTACATCATGTAACGTGGTTTGTTTAAGTCATATTTTCTCATTTTAACTGCATTTAATTGAATTGTGTTCTTCTACTTAAATATATGACATATTTTGTGCTCCATGGTATGATCACCACATTTAACACAGGATCATATTGAGACTCCACTGCTTTGATTTGATTATTCGTTTCATGCTTCACTGTTAGAAATTATTGAAGATGTATGTATTTAATGGTTAGTATACATATATTCAAACCATCTTTTTACACATTTGTCCCTTTGTGTCAATTTTCAAGTACTGTCAGTCTCCTCCACAAATTACCTTTGTGCTTAAACATGTACCGTCACTTTACTTTATAATTCACCTTATTCACTCTATATGTTTTGCTTGTTTTGTCATGATGATAATAGGAAATTGCCAGCAGATATTGCTGTTTGTTTGTTGCTGTTGTTCAAACTTTTACTGAACATATCCATGATTATGAACATTCCTCAATTTTGGGTTGTTATAAATTTTGACTCTTGTTCTGTGAAGATCTCTTGAAGTGTGTATTTATATATATATATGAATTATATGTATACATCTACATGTATCAATTGAGAGCTTCTTCAAGAATGCTTTTCTAGCTTTAGTCTTGACGGCTGTGTTTTAGTCTTATTGCCATATATACTACTACACTTTTATACTTCTGAGAGTAAAATCTGCCCTTGTCATAAGTCATAAAAACGTGATAAACTTCTATATCTCCCGATTGACCCATTATTTTTTTTACCCGAACTTACATTCCAACACAATTTAAGGTGCTTCATCTTTTCTTTTTTAATTGACCAAAGTGATTTTAAAATAGATTCTATCATAGATAAAACATTCTTTACATATGTTAATTTATTGATTTTCTCGAATGTAATGAGGGGCACTGAAGGACATTTATTTAACTTTTTGTAGAGTCTCTTTACACTGACTTTCCCAGCCCGCTTCTGATTTTTTTGCATACTAATGCTTATTTTCCTAAACTTTAGCCTAATGTTGTCACCAAATGGGGTAATACAATAGCACGGGTACCTGATTGTAATAAATGATGCAGTGCTCCCTTTCACCATTTAGAAAAAATTATTTCCTTGTCTTGTACTTGTATGACAAATTATACATATCAATATATATTTTACAGACCTTGCTAATTCTGATCAGAAAATGATGATGATAAATAATAATAATAATAATAACAATAATAATAATAATATACATTTATATAGTACAAATATCTCATGATTATAACCTGCTCTTTGCACTTTAACTTTAACAGATATTTTGAGAAAGCAACAATTCTATTATTAAAACATTGCTAAATCTAAGAATGACATGGCAATTACTACAAAGTAATCAAAAGAACATATTATTTATGATATTTGAAAAATGTGTTTTCAATTTACTTTAAAAAAAAAAATGGAAGTCACATTTGAAAATACAATCTTGGTTATAGGGAATGATGTATCATATCTCTTGCATCTTATCTTTTCATTTTTTTTCTATCCCAGGTCAGGTTGTGCAGAGTGTAAAATGTAAAAGTCACTTGTTGCATATATAATATTTGCCTTATTGGTAGTGATATTTTCATTTTGAAATATTTGGATTTATTTTTTAAGTAGATTGAAAACAAAACACACAACTGTAAGGCCTCACCTCTCTGCCTCAATCACCCAGTCCAGTTTATAAGGCCCTCTTCTCTTCCATATCTACAAATGGTTTCATTACAACTGAAAACTGAATGAGTAAATAGCAATATATCTTTACTTGTGCACTTCTGTGCAGTCTTTTGTACCAACATAAGTTATTGGGCTTTCTGAATACTTTGCAAGTGCCAGTTAGACTTCGATGGCCTTATCTTATATATAGTCACAATGAAAGTGTTGCATAAAGAAGCTTTCATGTATATGGTAGAGTGGATTCCACCATATCTCATACACCCAAACTAGTCACAAAGTAGTACTTAAATTTAAATGCCAACCTTATCTTTTTAATGAAAGAGAGTTTATCCACTATTTTCTCCTTTAAAAAAAAAAAAAAAAGGAAGAAAGAAAAAGATGAACAAATCATCATCCAGTGTTCATTCTTAATTTCAAACAGTTTGAGAGTTTTTGTCTTTGAATGAGAGTTTATCCAGTGGTTTCTCCCTTAAAAAAAAAAAGGGGGGGGGGGGGAGAAATTTTAACTTGAACAAAACAAGAGTTCCCTTTTCATTGTTTACTCTCTCTGGAATGAAACCATTTTACTCATTGTTCACCCATATGTAAATAAAGTAGATAAAATGTACACATATGTAATATATATATATATTTACTTTAGCAAAGGATATTATTTTTTAAAACTAGTCCCTTTCATTTGACTTAAAATATATTAGATTTGTTTTGTATTGTGTCCGTGAATGTTGCATGGATTTATTATTTTTCTAATGCAGTGCTGCATGTGGTCATCGAATCCATGGTCACCTTGAACAAACTGCATTGTCCCAAATAGTTTCCTTTATTTTCTTAACATTTTTTCCGCTCAAAAGTTGAACCCATTCACGGATTCCTCGAACTTTCTGCCTGCAGCTCAAGCAGTGCGTGCATTTTAAATCACTGCCTTAGTACTTAGTAGTCTGAAAATCCCTTTAGACAGTGGCTAAAAATAGCTGACACATCACGCTGACATTGACATAATATATTATATGCATGCCTCTATAAGGGTTGTCTGAAAAGTCCACTAGGCAACTGTAGTAGTAGTACTACTTGTAGGCCTACTGATGGTAGTAGCATGCTGTTCTGTCCTAGACTATCTGTGCCTTGAAATCATTGTCACATTTGTGCTCTAATTTGTTACCACACCACCCTTAAGTTTGGCGCCAAAAAAAAAGCTCAAGCCCTGCTGACACATGGTAGGACCATGTTTACGATAGTACATTTAATGCGTATAGAACTAGTTATAGCCCGTTATTATTAGATAGCTTACGTTTTGATCAAATCCTCAATATTTTGTAGCTCAACAGGAACATGGCTGAGAGAACAGAAAATTGACTACTCTTACTCTCGAAACTTAGAAATAGATTCTCGCTGAAGAAGATACTCAGACAGACAACAAGGGGGACAACTAGAATATTGACTTACCCTACTTTTAGTTGTAAGGGTGTTTCTCTTATCACCAAGTGCTTTCACGCATTGCTCGAATCACAGATTCTTCAAACCATTTCTGTTACCCCATCAAGTTCGACGATTACGTTCTGCACTGCATTTATATCTATGGTTATTGAGTTACATGGAAGACTTCCCTAATATTTATATTAATATATGTACTCCATAATGCATGAGAAAAAGTAAATGATTATGAAATGAATGAATGGAATCTCAACAAAGAGTGGAGGAATCTTTTTCCATTCTGCAGCAGAGCTAGATCTATGTATGGTTGTGTTTGTTTGGGTTTTTTACTTTTTTTTTTTTATTGGGGGGTGGGGGGTGTTAATTTCTTTATTCCATAAAATCTCAAGAGATTTAATTTGTCCAAACTTTTCTATGACTATGTGTGCCCACTCCCCCTTTGTTATTACAGTTATAATTAAGATAAATGATATAAGACTATTAAGCTATGATTTTTTCAGGGTATCACTACTATCACCTGTCCACGCATAGGGCCTACTTGAATCTATTGAGAAAATAAATTCATATGTCTAAATTATAATAAAGAAATACAGTATCTTCTAACGACTTACGTAAAATTAAAATATATCACTTACATAACATTTAAAGTAACAAGAATCATTGACATTGGTGATCATTTTATTTTTAGAGTGAATCCATGACTTTTTAAAAATTTTAGTTAAAACTATTAAAAATAAATTTTATGTATCTATATTATATAAGAATGTTAAGTTAACTGATGTACCCTGTTTGCTTTTTTTTAATTTGTTGAAAATTTCCATTTGAGATCTGAAACATTTTATTTTTTTCACTGCTATTGATGTTACTATGATTACTGCTTGTGCTAGCTGTTATTTGTTTAGTTTTCATTGTAAATGAAAGACTATAGTAGTTTCTGCCTGTTGCCTGGTGGTCCAGAATGACAAAAAAAAAAAAAAAAAAAAAATGGAGACCTCTGCTTGTTGCAAAGAGATCTAGACTCAATCCAGTGTATAGTGACGATAGACTACCAGTGTGACTATGGTTTCAACTGGAGTAGAGGCATGCAGTCAATCACTGCTGCATCATGATTATTATTTTTGTCTATTATTATTATTATTACTGTTGTTGTTGTCATCATTATCATTCATAGGTAAATACAGTTACTCTTAAACTTAAAATTACATTGTGTGTTGTGACAACAAAAATATGTTTACCTTACCTAATGTGCAATTAATTCACATGAAGGAAGAAAGTGATATTACACTACTTACTTACTATATTTACTGCTGTTTGTATGCTATTCGTTGTATTGTACAGTACAGGGTACAGCTACAGACCTTGACTTTGAACATAAAGTACATCATGTAACTTTTCCGACTTTCACTCCAGTACTTTTAACTGGCTTGAAATGGATGCCATAGTCTACTAATTTAATTTAGCCATCAGTACCTTGACCATGACTTTTAAAACAATATA
>JBCJKE010131627.1:0-10776 GCA_039654525.1 Melibe bucephala
ATCATGATCATTATGGCTTTACACACATGGTATACATACATACATACATACATACATACATACATACATACATACATGCATACATAGACAGTCCCCGATCTCTTTTATTTTTAATCTATATCTTAATAGGAAATAAATCAAAACAAACAAACAAACAAACAATAAAAAGAAAGAAAAACAATTTTTAATTGTGGGCATTACATTACCTTTTTGAATGAAGATTTTGAATAGACCTCAGGCCCGCCCTCGTCTCTCTGATAAAGCGGATTGGTTATTAATGATTTCTGATATATATTAATTTAGTTTCTTATTTTTCTCAGGATTACCATGATTATTTTTAGTAGTAGTGGGATAATTTTGCTCCTGATTTTGATCTTGCTATGTTGCTCACAATTAATCTCCCCAGCGTTTTGGGCAGTTACGATAAAAGATGTGCATTATTCGTCGCCATTTCGTTTAATATTGAATAATGTTCAAAATATGCTTTATTTAACGTATGCCACAATTATTACGGGTGTTTATTAGTTCGATCGGGGTGTCATCTTAATCAGCAGTCTTTGTTATCTTCATTTCTTCAAATCGCACTGAAGTCAAATGCATTGTACCATATTCTACAAAATAGTTGGTATCTTTGGTTCTTGATTATAGCAGAGATGATATTTTCTAAGATATCATCTCTTTGCTCGACCATGCCTGCTTTGTTCTTTTTTATCTCTTACTTTTATTGTTTATTAGACTTCTATAAGACCTGAACTCGATAACCTTGATAGGTGGTCCATCTGGGAGAAGGAAAACTCTGACTCCAAACCATAGTTGGATAGGACTCTTAAGCTGTTAAAAAGCAACCCATCTAGGAGTGAATCTCAGAAATAAATCCTGGCCCTTCCAAGTCTGGGGGTTGGACACGATGCCAACAACTCCTATCCGGAAAAAAAGAAATTGTTACAGAAACTGATTAGCGAAAACTTCAAGATCAAGGCGTAGGAAGAACTGAAGCACAAGATACTGGACTGACAGCACAACACCAGAGTACTACTGCTGGGTATTCAGCCCTACCTGTTGCATATATGATGGATGATGGCCAAACCCAAACGAAAGCCAGCAACCAGACAACTTCAGATCTTCTATAGCCGAAACAATCCTTAATGGTTGGTACTTGGATCGTGCGCACGCTTTATCAAGCTGGCAAACTAAACAAGGCCACACAGGAGATGGACAGGTACTGTCTCGACATCATGGAAATCTGGTAATGTCGATGGACAGAAGAAGGCAGAAGGAAAGTGGCATCTGCACATAATATCCTGTTCTCTGGTCCAAACGGCGATCTTCACATGAATGGCTTTGCCCTTAATCAGTCCAAGAAGATAAAGTCCACACTTATAGAATGGGAACCCCTAGAAGAAAGACTACTTAAAGCAAGATTCAATTCAAAATTTTCAAGGCAGACTGTCATTGTATGTTATGTCCCCTAAGAAGACAAAAGTTCAGAGGAAAAGGACACTTTCTATGAGTCGCTCGCACTGCTGATATACCGAACGCCAAGGCATGACTTATTAATATATTTAAATGCAAAAGTTGGAAATGACAACTACCTCGGTGAAGGTCACGTGGGAACAAAGGCCTCGGCCAAGAAATGAAGAACATTGGAGAAAGATTTGCTGACCTATGTGTTTAAATAACCTTGTTATCGGTTGGACACATTTTGAACAACATAAGAACATCCATAAATATATGGACGTCATCTGATAACAATGCTCAAAACCAGATAGACCACATCAAAATAAACACAAAATGGAGTACTTCATTAGAGAATATTTAAACAAGAAGGGGACAGATATAGGAAGTGGCCACGAACTCGTGGTGTGCAGACTAAAACATAAATTGAGAAAGACAAAAAGGACATATGCGAGAATTGAAATTTCATGTTGGTAAATTTAAAAAACCCAGAGATTGCCAAGAGATTTCAAACTAAAATTCAAAATAGATTTGAGATACTATGCAGTGAACAAGAATGAACATACAGACATTCAGCAGTGAACTCATTGATGCGAACAAGAATATCCTTGGACACCGAAGAAATAAAAAAGAACAATGGATTTATGATAGGCCATGGACTCTCATTGAGAAGAGGAGAGAAATGAAACAGAATATTCATGCACCAAAGTCAATAAGAATTAAAGAACAAAAGAGAAAGGATAGCACTATATTAGACAAAGAAGTTAAAAAGTCAACTAAGACAGACAGAAAGGCATATTATGAGAATCTTGCTCAGACAGCAGAAAAGGCAGCACAAAGATACGATATAAAAGGCCTGCATCAAATAAACCAAGATTCTATCATCAATTGCCTACGATACCGATGCCCTAATTAAGATTCATATTGTAACATAAGTATTAATAAGAATGAGCAAATGGAAAGATGGAGACAACACTTTCAAACTATACTCAACAGAGATGCACCAAGATTCAGGACAAATAACAGAGAAGCAGAGACAAATCTTGACATGAGAACTAATTCTCCAACTATTGTAGAGATACAGAGAACAATCCAAGGCCTGAAAAGGGGCAAGGAGGCAGGTGAGGATCAAATAACTTCAACAAATCCATCGATCCAACCATCTATCCATCCATCTATCCCTCCATCCATCCATTCATTCAAAGATCCCTCCAACAACCTATCCGTCATATATCCATCGATCTATTCATCCGTCTGCCTGTCCATCCATCCATCAATCCCTACATCCCTCCATCCATCAATCCCCTTATTCATTCATCCACCCATCGATCCATCAATCCATCCACCTCTCTATCCATTCATCCATCTACCTTTTCATCTAGCCAACGATCCATTCATCCATCCTCCATCCATCCATTCATCCATCCATCCATCCATCCATCAACCATCCATTCATCCGTCCATACAACCATCCATCAATCTATCAATCTATCCATCTTTCCATCCATCCCTCCACCACCTAACAAACTATCCAATCATCTAACCACCAATCTGTTTATCCATTCAACTGATCATCCCTCCATCGAACTCCTCCCACCAACCCCCCCCCCCCCAAAAAAAAAAAATGCCAAAGAAGAAGAAAAAGAAAAAAAAAAAAAATCTGTAAAAATACATGTACAGTTCATGTGGTAAATATATTTAACTGTTGTGACCTCTAGGTTGACTCCTTATGTTGAGGGAATGCAATTTTACAACCACAATGGCATTGCTTCACTATTATCCATCACAGTGCACAGTGCCCTCTTCCTTACTTCGTAACTCCACTCCTCACCACCTTTCCGCACCTTTATCCTTTGGTGGTCCATCAATCAATAAGGTTTTACATTATGACAAGATCGCATTTAGCTTAGGCATTTTGATCAGCGACTAACACTGCACTGTGCTCTAGACCTACCCTGCCCCAGTCTTGTGCTGTCTGGCTAATCATAAACAAAAACCCAACAACAACAAAGGAGTTAGTCGAGAGGAATCATCACTTGGAGGTGAAAATATCATATATTTCTTTTGTTAGATTCTCTTTGTTCTCTTTCACATCAGTACTCTGGCTTGTACACATTTGGTGACAAAAGTAAAAGCAATTCTTAAACATCTGGCTGCCTACATCATGATGTTTCAATGATAATGTGCACTTAGCAAAAGTGAGTCAAAGCCATCATGCTCTTAATGATTCCAGAAGATAACTGGAGTAGAAAATTAAATTCAAAGCAATTTTCAAGATCAGCAAAATAATTATACTTGCATAATATCTATATAAATAATAAATTAAATTGTGACATACAGTATGAGCAAATTATAAAATATTCAGTCCCAGATAGAACAAAGACATTTTAGAAATTGTCAGTATTTGTACTTTTATTTGCTCCAAATAATACAGGTGTAGAAAGTACAAAAATAAACAGTTGGTCATAACATCCATAAAAATAATAATAAGCATTTTGTCTTAAAATCAAATGTCAACATTTGAAAAGACTAACTACAAATCTACTATTTATTACAAAGTCATCTTAGGAATTGCATTTCTGTATAAAAGCATAATACATGTATTCTGTCATTTTGATGTAAAACAACAATTTGAATTTTCTGCGACCTTATATATTTATATATTTTCTAAAGTTCATCTAACTTTCTGTCTTGGTCCTACTGACTTAGATCTTTCTCCTCACCAACAAATGTTTCCACTACCCTAAATAAGCCTTTTTCTTGATGCCAAGAATTTACGATCAAATGACAAAATGAAATAGAATTTTAAAGATTATTGTTTCCACATAAATTAAGTTAAAAAAATTAGCAAAAATATTATACATGAATATGAAGATGAAAATAAAGTTTTTAGAATTACTCCTATAGTAGAACATATAATTAAGAAGCAATGGCACAGTATGTTGACATTATCCACTTCATCATAAAAAAATAAAGTATCATCATTAAGGCAAAGAAAAAAAACCCTGAGACATGTCTCAAGAAAAAGAAAAAAATCTTACCTTTTTATGCATGCTGACCAAAAGCAACAACATAATAATAAAAACGAAAGAAAGAAAACAAAGGAAAACAAAGAGAGAGAAAAAACTCAAGAAAAACCAACCGCTGCCCAAAAACCACAACAAAACAACATAACCAACTTTACTCGCAAGACATGTAGTTCTTACATAAAAAAAAAATTGAGCAATGGGATTTTTCTTCATTTCATTTTCATCAATAAAGAGTGTAGGACTGAGTGTGGGTGTTACTTTATTACACAAAATGATTTAGACACATAATGAATTTTTTCCACCCCCCCCCCCCCCTGTTCACCCACTGCCTGTCTTTCTCTCTTATTATCCCTCCCACTTAATTACAGGAAATGGCCAAAACAAAAAGGTTATCTCATGGACTCTATGGATTACATATAATACAGGCTACTACATAAGCCACACTGCATAATGATTGGCTGGAAGCAGCTAATAAGCAATACAGGAGTTTAATTGAAAGGCACATTTTAACACACCAGAGCTCCAACAAAGTGCCTGGCCAAAGAGCATTACTTCATCGCAGAGTCGCAGAATACACAACAACAAAAAATTGCATTTCATGTGTGAGGTTATAATTTTTGTTTACTTTAGTTGAAGGAAAGCTGAAGGAAGGACGCCTGTCGATAGAAACAGCCCAGAAAGAGAGAGGAGAATGAGTGAGTGCTTTAGGTGTGTCAACATCAAACAATATTTCCAAAAACAGAGACACTGATGACTGCAAAAGTAAGCCTTCAGCAATGATTTCATAAGTTCAAAGTCTTTGACAGACAACAAGCTTGAAAGTGTAAGCTTGAAATTGACATTAAACAGATATTCCTTCTTCAAATGAAAACCATTCCTTATATCTACTACATTAACAAAAATTATATTACTATATATCATCTGTAAAAGAAATGGAAAAAAAACTCTACTAACCCAATTAACAACAAAAAGATGTCATGTAATGCGCTGCATGGCATTCTTTTTGGTGGATTGTGGCACTTTATGAAAAATAATAATAATTATTATTATTATTATTATTATTATTATTATTATTATTATTATCATTATTATTATTTTATTACTAATATGTGTACATTTTTTGAAAATATCCTTTATAACTGCAAATTGCTAATGTCAAATTAGGATCAGGATCCTTTACCTATCAGATCAGGCATTTTACTTGAAAATTTGAAAATCATTGGAAGATAAGCAAATCAGATCTAGAAATAGAATGACTAGCCTAACAAGTTCCTAAATGGCAAAACATCTTAGGAAGAATAAAAATCTGAATGATGAGGTAGACCAAATGATCACGGAAAGTGATTGAAAAAATTCACAAATGAATAGTCCAATTTCACACGCATGTGAAACGATTTTGTTACAATACCTAGTGACAGACATTATTATTACATTGAAATCACACATTCATTTTTTTCTTCAAGAAGTATCACATCTGATCACACTTCAGAGTTATGAAAGAGTAATGAACTTTGTCAATATAATCACCAAAGGATGATCAGTTTGATTTGACCTTGTTGACCTTATATGTCGCTATCATTTCAAATTCTATTCTTGGGACCAATAAAATGGTACAAATAGCTCTGATAAAAAGGGTCATGGTCTTCTTCATTTCACAGTATTACAGGCTATAAGGAGTGATTTTTAAATTTTTTTACTTTAGAGTCCGCTTTTTCTTAAATACATACAAAAAAAAATTATACATAAGGTTGTGTTGACATCAACTCTATTTAAACATGAAATAATTAAATTAGTTTGGATGTGTTCTTCAGTTTATCAGTTTTAATAGAATTCAAAATATTGGTTTGGATTTTGAAATGAATATTTTAACCCAAAGAATTGGTTGAGGTTGTGCTGCTCAAAAACAAATAACACATAACAATGTTTGTGGCTATACCATAGGTAAAAATTGAGCCATCATGAAATACTAAAATTATATAAGTAATGTTCCAAATGAGGTCTTACAATGTGTATGCTTGGAAGGATTTGGTATTTTCACTTGACACACTGGGATTTTTATATTTAAAAAAAAAAGGAAAAATACCAAAACAGAACAAAGTTCTACTGTGTTGCTTGAACAAAAAGACAAGTTGAAACAGGTTATAATATAAATTGATAGAACATACCCCAACTATATTTCTCCTTTAATGTCAAAACAATCTTTACATAAATATGTTCCCATTTTTTTTTTTTGGAGGAGAGAGGGGGGGGGGGGGGGGGGGGGGGGAAAGGAAGAGTACCTACAAATGGGGCTCTCTATCAATGTTCCTCTTTATCATAAAGTTATCTGATTAAAGGCTGTGCAAACATTCAACCGAGAACAACGCAGTACGCAATATGTCTTGATGAAATACAAAAAAATATTTCATGAGTGGCATAGAGGGGCCCAAATAACAATGTACTTAAAGCTGTCTCATTCAACAAGTCCTTGGAAAGCAGCCAGTACAAAGGGATATAATATGTAAAACAGCAATGGGCCCAGTTAGGAGCAACTTACAAATTGCTTGACTTTTACTTAGCAAACCTCGGACAAGCTAGGTAACATGAACATCATTTCGTAACTGCACTTTTCACCTTTCTGCGCTTTTACGGCAAGTCCCTGTCAATTGCAATGAGCTTCTGGATCATGGTGCTCAGGGCTGACAGAGCAGGAGAGCCGGGGTTTGACTCGAGGAAATTCTTTCCAGTGTCCAAACTCAGTGTAAGATGCCTGTCGATGGGAATAGCCCCTGGAGAAAAAGAAATTCCGAATTTAAAATATTCCTTGCCAAAATATACAGTACTCTACAAACATTGTTTCAACTTCTTGAAGCCCCAACATATTTAATTATGACACATGTAAAATAATGAAGAAAAGCTTTTATCTCTTCTGTTAAAGATCAAATTATATTGTAAATGTTTACATACATATCTTAAAGGGTGGCAACTTTTAACAAGAACAAGTTTTCACAATTTTCCTAAACATAACTTTGTGCAAGGGGCTTATTGTCTTCATCCAACTTGGTTCCACTTTACCCACACACAGTTCTATGACCCCATCATTTCCTTGTAATCTTAAGATTAAGAGTACTGGCAACAGTTTAGACAATTTTTGTACCTAAGAATGGGACCTTCGTTTCCTGCGCCAGTAATTCCCCTCCTCCTTTGGAGAAAATGTTGGTGCATTCCTGAAAGGAGAGAGACGAAGGCAAAATGTATGAGTGATTGAATATCTTCTCATCGTAGATTTTAAAATAAATCATATTATATTGGCATTTTATGCCTATTCATCACTGGTGCTGTGGCTGCAAGGTCAGTAGATCAGACTGAATAAACCTTTCAAGTTATTAGTTGAGTTTAAATGTCATTATGGCAATTTTTTTCTTTCATGGCACCTAACTGTAAAAAAAGGCTATTTACAAACATTTGTGCATGAAGCTCAAGTGTATAAATGAGTACCAATTTCATTGGGATATGGATGGGGATTTGTTGCGCGTGTATAGTTGTCTTGGAATCCTCAAGGTAGCAGAGCAGACAGAGGCCCCATATGACATGGAAAAGGGAGACAGAAGCAGAGAGACAGAAGCAGAGATGAAAAAACAGAAGAAGACATGGGTTCAGCTGGAAAAAATGGCCAAAAACAGGAGGGAGTGGAAAGTCTTTGTTGATGGCCTGTGCTCCATGGGGAGCTGAGATGCAGAGAAGAAGAAGAAAAAGACACATGTATAGCTGCAATGTATATCTATATTATGTATAACTATGATTTGATTAGAGAAAAATGTCAATGAATGCCAATGTACAATGCATATACTATTATGCAAATGGCAATAAACATTCCTCTTTTTAATACTGATCAATATTCTGACTGCAGCCAGTATCTTTTTTACTTTGTTCTTAAAGGAAAGAGTTCATAAAGAGCAGAAAAATCTGCCAAAAAGCTCTTCACATTTTAAGAGCATAAATAAAAGCAAGATGATAAGAAGCATGGTTCATGGAAATACATTAATCAGTACCAACTTTACAGGAAACTATCAACAGGTCTACATGATTGAAAATAATTCAGATTCAGGGATTTGTCTGAAAGAACAAGACAACAACCTGTAGAAATAGATTTGAAAAGGAGAAAGTGGAGATGGATAGGACATGGGTCCAGCTGGAAAAAATGGCCCAAGACAGGAAGGAGTGGAAAGCCTTTGTTGATGGCCTGTGCTCCATGGGGAGCTGAGAGGCAAAGAAGAAGAAGACACTGAGAAGCAACTCACTTTCCTCTAAAATTGTTTGATAAAATTTAGACATAAAATACAAAAGGATAAATAACAAGCCTCCTCTCTTAAAACTTTTAATACGTTCTCACTCATTACCGGATCAATTAATGTTCATTTAAAAAAAAAGAAAAGGAAAAAAAGGTATCACTAAAAGCCATACTTACAGTGCAGTGAGGACAAACATAGCCACTCATATTTTCTACAATTCCAACCACAGGAATGCCAGTTTTACGACAAAATGTCAATTCACGCCTGACATCTGAGACAGAAACAGCCTGACCATAAAGAAGAAAATATAAGAGAGTAAATAGGATGTGCAGATTTATGAATGAACCTTAAATAAATGTAATTAAGAAATTAAAACTTTTTCTTTTTTTACAAATCTACTTTTTACATTTATATTTCACCTCCGTCTCTGTGCAAGAAAATCATACAATATTGTCTCTTGAAACTTATTTATATTTATGTCCTTAAATATACTCAAATAGACCTCTTTCACTCTTTCATTTGAACTAAATAAACAGATCAAAATCCTTGCTGTATGAAAAGAATGGTGGAACTTATTCTTAAAGCTAAATGTTCATACTCAAATCAGTGGTTTAAGTACAATTATTCTTTTTCACAACACAAAGATAAATTGGGGACAGTGCTTTTGCATGAAAAAAATTGAAACTTAAAGCTTTATCTGATCATTTAGATCAGTCTTTATTTCAGATCTCTAAAGAAGTGTCTAACCTGTGGTGTCGTGACCAAAACAGCGCCATCAGGATTGTAGGCTCGCAATGCTTCCATGACAGTGATATGCTCGTCTGATGTTCCCGGAGGTGTGTCAATTATTAAATAGTCCACATCTTGCCAGTAGACATCACTAAGAAACTGCTTTATCATGGCTGAAAAATAAGAGGATTGCTTTGTATTTCAGGATACACATGCTATGAGAAAGATCTTAGCCTGATATATTTTTAATCTTATCCCAAATATAAATCTAGATCTTGATTAAAAACAAAATCTAGATACATTTAAAAACCTACTAGAGTTTTTGAGACACATTTCAAGGACAAAGATTTGCAAGGACAACAGGTGGAGTGTGTTTGCCACTACAAAAATGAATTGCGGGGGGGATAGACGTTGAGTCATTACTATCATCAAACGACAATATCATTATGGAAGCAGAAAGAAACAAATTTATTTCCAAATGGATAAGTGCTTATCATTGAATCAATTTCTTTAAAAGTTAAAAGAGTTGTGAATGCCAAATGAAAACATAAAGCTGCCATTCTATGAATATCTCAAGACCATGAGAGAGATTGCAAATGATAGACAGAAATGGAGAGTCTTCTGCAGAAAAATAAGGAGAGCTGCTGAGGCTGAAAAGTCGGATGACTATGCTAGCGTACGGATTTAAGTGAAGTAAGTCAAGTTGCACATAAATGAAAGCCCAATTTCAATGGTAAAGGAGACTGAAATTTAATAAGTGGTTGTAGATTTATCAAGCTGTGACAGTTTTTTTTTTCTCTCAATTCTGACTTACTTACATTTACTTATTATAATTTATACCGATATCTGGGCAAATATAGGGAGTTGTTTAACATACTTTTCCCGTGTTCAATATCATTATAAGCTTGGCATGGTCATTCAATGAAGTATGAATGTCATTTTACGTCTCCTTTCAAAGTGACCAGGTTCTTGGGTGTCCGTAGTATAAAGAGGGTTAAATTTGTTTTCATGCAGGCTTCACAAGCCTCCGTCACTAAATCCTATGCATAAAAAAGTGCAAATGTAGAGTAGTGTGAGATGATGCTTACCATTCTTTTTGGGTCCCCTCCAAACAATAGCGTCATCTTGATTGTCCAGAAGAAAGCCGATGGACATCACACCAATCCTTTGCTCTTGATCAACATACACTGGTAACCATCTAAAGGCAGCACAGAGAATTTGTGTCTCTTAAAACTCTAAAATATTGGCACTTCACCATCTATGTTTCATAAGCTAAATCATAAATCCCCCCC
>JBCJKE010131848.1:0-10155 GCA_039654525.1 Melibe bucephala
AAAGAGAGAGAGAGAGAGAGAGAGAAAGAACACCCCAAAACAAAGAAAAAAGCACAAACAAAAGAAATACGAATAAAGAACAAACGAATCCAGGAACTCCCCTGCCATTAAAACAGACAAAAACAAAACAAAACAAAGCCGAACCTAAACCAAAGTCAAAACCAAACCCAAACAAAACCAAAAAAACTAATTAAAAAACCCCCAAAACAAACCATAACCAAAACGCGTGACCAATAAGCTAGTAGTCACAGAGTTAAATGGTGCTTTTATCGATATAATATCAGGTTATGGCAATCACAGAGTTAAAATGAAAGTGATTAAAACCAAACAAGCGAACAAAGGTGCAGATGAAAATAAGACCATGCCATCGTGATTGAAGACATAGAAACAAGACCAAGACAAACATAAGCATGCTCAATTGATTCTTCTATATGCCTGGTAGTAAGACATATGAGTCATGGGATGATGTAGGCTATTCTTATTTTCACCCAGACTAAGACGCAGGGTACATACTAATGCTACAGACCGTTCACCCAGGCAGGTTCACCCAGAATTCCTCGAACAGGAAAAGGTGCCCATGCCAAAATAGCTCATGTTTACGGTAAACATCGCAAAGTTTATGGATCGTTTAAACGGTAAAAGTGAAAAGATCAAAGAATTTTGCCGCTTTGGGAGATCAGTGCAATGTACAAAACCCAAATTTAAGATTTGTTGGGCCATGACAAATATTTGGTTGCATGCAAAGATTCAGTGTATTGGACATCGTAATAGCTGAAAAATTTCAAGAAAACCGTGAACATACGTGGGTGAAAGGACTATAAACACCGCCATCTTTAGAACCACTTTACACTGCTACCAACACAACCAGTTAACTCACCAGGCGCCTCTAGTTCTCGTTGTTTTCAAGCTTAATAGGGATACTAGGAAGCAATCCTACAGATACATATAAGGATACATTTACATATAAGGATACAGATACATATTATTATAAGGATACATATACATATAAAGATACATAAATATAGAGATACAGATAAAGATAGAGATAGAGATATAGATACAGATAGTGGTACATACAGAGAAACAGATAAAGATACAGATACAAATAGAGATAAAGATACAGATATGATGCTGATACAGATATGGGTATAGATTGAGATACTTATACAGATATAGATTTAGAGGCAGACACAGCTACAGCTACAGACACAGATACAGATACAAATACGGATATCGATACAGATAGAGATATAGAGATTGAGGTACAGGTATGTACAGGTACAGATACAGATACAGACAATTATTATATTCTTAGTAGGACTGCACATTATATTAATACAAGTGAAAACAACTGAAGGAATAAAAAATCAATAAACAGAGTGCCCATCCTCATCCGTTCCGCTTCGATCTAGACCGGATGCCAGCTCGTCTACAAGTTGGTTCTTCCACGTCACCCGTCACCCCGACCCACCCACCCACCACTTCCGGCTCCTGCTCCCCTCTATCTTTATCCCCTGCACGTCCTATTAGGCTGGCTTAAGCCATGGTTTTACGAAGTGGGCGGTTATGAACGGATAAAATATTCCTCCTCACAAAGCACATCGATCGTACAAAGAACACAGCTTAGCAAGCAAGGTAATGCCAGTACCGTTGGATGGCCGGCCGATAGCGTTACAGGCAGCCATGTAAATGCACATCAAGGGATGGTGACCTGTCCAACAAGAATCCGTACATAGACACATATATCCGCAGAGACACGACATATAAACACCCACTCACACACATACATACACACGCACACACACAGACATATATACACCCACTCATACACACGCACTCACACACATATCCTCACATATACTCTCACACACTCTCTCTCACATACACATACTCTCTCACACGCATACACACATACACTCTCTCTCTAGCTCTCTCACACACATACACCTACACAGAGCACTAAGGCTTACCCAATCTCTCCCCCCCTCCTCTCTCTCTCTCTCTCTCTCTCTCTCTCTCTCTCTCTCTCTCTCTCTCTTTTCCTCCCTACCTCCCTCTGTGTGAGTGTATGTGTGTGTGTGTGTGTGTTATACATCCTTAAAAGAAAAGAAACAAACTTGAAAAGGACGGCCCGAATGATTCTGAGATTGGCTTATTATAATGAATTAAATATCCATGTATCTTTCTCGTCCCCCCGACCCCCCCCCCCCCTTTACAATACCACGTATTTCCACATATTTCTTGAGGAAAATAAAATAGTGGCCATGATGGTCCCTGTGTAAACCTGGCAGACCATTCCATGCAGTGTAAGGAAACCATCATTTGCGACAGCTTTCTTTAATTTTTCTACGGTGATCGGACTAGACAAACTCATGCATTAAGTATAAATTAGCTTACTGCTTGTGGCTGGATGGAGGTCGAAAATGAGAGCTAGAATGGCGAGACGAAACCACGGCATCTTTCACATGTTATTCTGGTTTAAGAGCAGATGGTGGCAGCATTGATATTGGAGTTTTCTTATCCTTTACAGTGTATAAGATGTGCTGAAATCTGAACAGAATAATGTATCAAAAATTACATTTGACAAGCATTGCAAAATTTCTTGACTAGTCACTGCAATCACAGTCTTACATAAAAATGAACAATGCAATTTGCTGTGGAGCATGATGCAGTAATCAACCCTCTCTAGTTGGGGAAGAAAAAAAAATCCCAAATGTAATAGCATTCACGCCGACAATGTGGATTTCCTTACACAGGATACCAACACCGACGAAATCCAAGACGGTCGAAAAACACAAACTAAATGTCAATAAAGGCAATACAGAATTCGCATCGTTATCATCCAACAAAAAACAACAACAAAAAACAAATAAAACTCGAAGAAAGCGAAGGAAGTGGGCTCACTCTGTCAAGAGGATGTTGTAAGAAGAAAACAACAACCATCACTATTCCACTTTCTCCCCCCTCCGCCCCCATTCCCCAACCGACCCCCTTACATACACACGATATACACCAAGCTATTCACCCCATCAAAAGAAACCTCTTTTAATTCTAAGGTTACTTCCCTTAGCTTGAAAGCCATATGGAATTTGTCCCGAAACTAGATCAATCTAGACTAGAATCTAGATCTAGATCTAGATTCTAGTAGATCTAGAATTTTTCATTATAATACCATTTTAGCATATATATTTATTACAGTACACTAATAGACTAAATCTATTACATAATTATTGTCTAGAATCCAAGCAAATGGTTCTCTTGTCCAATCGCCATTCTTCATATTTAGGCTACAGGCATTCTGTCATCTTGAGTCGATCAATTTCACTTGTAACATGTAACATTCACTTGTACCATACTCAACACTCCAAAGACATGAATCTTTGAAAACCTGGAAACTAGATCTAGATCTAGATCTAATCTAGCTCTAGACCTATAGCCATGGCTTGCCAAAGTTCATTTTGATCAAAACAATGACAAAACCAAATCTAGATCTAGACTCTGCTGACACGCCAGTAATTTGATGAAACCAATAAGACCCATTCATCAACGAGGACCGGTGCGCACTTCATGAACGTCCTGCAAAGTATTCAGCACAATGGCCAAAACATTCTAGCCAATGAAGATTTTATTGTTCAGAAAAGATAGATTAGATCAAATTTAGATTCTAACTACTAATATTATAATTAATACAAAAATAGACTGGGATTTATGGAACTTTGTCCCAATTCAAATGTAATGATTAACATTGATTTCAAAGAGATTGTGTTGTTACTTATAACAATCTACTACCTAACACTTCCACTTTTACTCACCGCCGCTGTGCACGACATCCTTTCCTAATTTTTCATTATTACTTGCCATCAAGTACCGTCTCTGGATGTTAGATGACTTGAATTACTTTTGACTTTAATACATACGCTGGCATGGTCATCCGACTTTGCAGTCTCGGCAGTTCTCCTTATTTTTCTGCAGAAGACTCTCCATTCCTGTCTATCAATTGCAATTTCTCTAATGGTCTTGAGGTCTTCATATGTTGACAGTTTTATATTTTCATTCGGCATTCTTTTGAGATCGTTATGATCGGGACAAATGAGGGTAGAAGAAGCAGATGACGGCAGCGAGAAACATATGTGGACAGCCTGAACATCTGGGCAACATCAAAGAAAATGATCAGCAACGAATTCATGAAGGCCTCGAGTGAGAGAGACGAATGGAGAGCAAGGCCGTCAATGCCTGTTCCAGGCAGGATACTGCATGTTGATAGTGATGATGATGGTGGTGGTGGTGATGACGATGATGATGATGATGATGATGATGATAATGATGATGATGATGATGATGATGATGCCGACGACCGACGACGACGACGATGACGATGGCGATAACGATGACGATAACGATGACGATGACGATGACGATGATGATGACGATGACGATGACGATGACGATGATGACGATGACGATGATGATGACGATGACGATGACGATGATGATGATGATGATGATGATGATGGTGATGATGATGAGGATGATGATGATGATGATGATGATGATGATGATGATGATGATGATGATCGATAATGATGTGTTATAGGCAGTGTGGTGTCTGGTCGTCCTACATATTCTAGTCCCATATCAGTGAAATAAAGGCCCATGGATTTGTTGGATGGAATTACAGTGTGGCGCCTCAATATATGGCCAAATAGTCTCTGTAGTGTTTCTAAGATTTGGAGAGAAATTGGTTTTTCATTTTCATTTTTATTTGAAATTTTAGTAGGATATCTTATTTTCAGTTCGTTTTTGTGGAATATATCCAGTTTGTCTTTATCTGCTTTCGTTAATCGCCCTCCTGCTCTGTAGTTGCTGTTCCAGTATCGTTGGCCTCGCTGTTTGTCTCTTTTGTAACGTGATATTGTTGTGGCGTAGCAAATTATTATTATCCATCCGAAATTCATTGAATGGATGAATAAAGCTTATCTTATCTATTATGAAGTAACTTATCTTATCTTATCTCATTTTTTCTTATCTTAAAAGCCAAGAAAATGGTGACGACCTTATTATAACTTAACGCAAAACCTAGAATGCGGTCTTTAAAGTTTAATATCTAGATTGAGCACTAATCCCCTAGATCCAACTCTAAGACTAGCCGATATGTCTGCGAGTTTCAGGAGTTACTTATTGTCAAAAATACAAATCTCCGCCCACTCTCTCTCTCTCTCTCTCTCTCTCTCTTGCGCGCGCGCGCGCGCGCGCACTCTCACTTTCTCTCTCGTTCTCGCACCCTTGCTCAAAATACATTGATGGTGTTGAAAGTCCCTATCCCATTAGAGATTGCTTAAACAAGCAACATTTAAGAATGAATATTGTAGTCTAAAAGAAGTATTTTACTTCTCACTCCAAAGTGAAAACAAAAGATCATAACAAAACAATAATTGAAAAATTGATATCATTATTATAATGTTAAAATGCTCTCATTCACATCACATTAATTGAAAAACCTTAATCAGGTCATCGCACAAAGTAAACGTTCAATGAATGCTGGGAAAGCAACGTTGCAGAGATACATCAATTTATTAATAAAACTGCATTAAATGACACTACTACCAAGGACATAGTGAGAATAAACTAGAAATATGAACCTGAAATAGACAATGGCAATTTTACATGAGCAGCGTAATGATTTGTGATATAAATTTCTTATAATGAATATTTCTCACAATGTCAGGATAAAGGATGCATGAAATAGACAATCAGGAGGTGATTACTAGAGTACTATTTTGGGCAACGATAAACGTCGAAAAGGGCCATAGAGAGAAACATGATGAATTTTAAGATCAGCGATGAGATACTATGCGATACATTAGACATAAAACAAAAAAACTATAGACATTGAAACATGCATGTTAAAACAAAAATGGGCCCGGCAGGACAAATAGCGAGACGAGAGGACGACAGATGGAGTAAGAAGTGAACAGAATGGAAACCAAAAGAGGTAGAAGAGCAAGAGGAAGATCACAGAGAAGATGGAAAATTGAAATCGTACAGACACAAAGCGAAACATGGATGAAGAAAGCAGAAGACATAGAATATTGGAGATCATCGGCGAAGGGCTACATTTAACAATGGATGGACACAGCCTGAAAGTAAAGCAAGCGTTATGTAAACGTCGAAACATTTGCCATACATCAATGAAACACTGTCTTGAGCATTCTGATTCGTCGAATTTTGATCCAGATTCATATGATTAAGGGAACATATATAAGTTAAATGACCACAGTAGATTTACATAATGACGTGAATATATCAAAACTATATGATTACGGGAACATGTTACATTTATACGATTACGGGAATATGTTACATTTATACGATTACGGAAATATGTTACATTTATACGATTACGGGAACATGTTACATTTATACGATTACGGGAATATGTTACATTTATACGATTACGGGAATATGTTACATTTATACGACTACGGGAATATGTTACATTTATACGATTACAGGAATATGTTACATTTATAAGATTACGGGAATATGTTACATTTATACGATTACGGGAATATGTTACATTTATACGATTACGGGAATATGTTACATTTATACAATTACGGGAACATGTTACATTCATACGACTATGGGAATATGTTACATTTATACGATTACGGGAATATGTTACATTTATATGATTATGGGAATATGTTACATTTATACGATTACGGGAATATGTTACATTTATACGATTATGGGAATATGTTACGATTATATGATATCGGGAACATGTTACATTTATATTATGATAACGGGAATATGTTATATTTATATGATTCCGGGAATATGTAGCATTTATATGTTAACGGGAATGTTACATTTATATGATTACGGGAATGTTACATTTATATTATGATTCCGGGAATATGTTATATTCATATTATGATTCTGGGAATATGTTACATTTATATTATGATTCTGGGAATATGTTACATTCATATTATGATTCTGGGAATATGTTACATTTATATTATGATTCTGGGAATATGTTACATTTATATTATGATTATGGGAATATGTTACATTTATATTATGATTCTGGGAATATGTTACATTTATATTATGATTCCGGGAATATGTTACATTTATATTATGATTATGGGAATATGTTACATTTATATTATGATTATTGGAATATGTTACATTTATATTATGATTTTGGGAATATGTTACATATATATTATGATTATGGGAATATGTTACATTTATATTATGATTCTGGGAATATGTTACATTTATATTATGATTATGGGAATATGTTACATTTATATTATGATTCTGGGAATATGTTACATTTATATTATGATTCCGGGAATATGTTACATTTATATTATGATTATGGGAATATGTTACATTTATATTATGATTATTGGAATATGTTACATTTATATTATGATTCTGGGAATATGTAACATTTATATTATGATTATGGGAATATGTTACATTTATATTATGATTTTGGGAATATGTTACATTTATATTTTGATTATGAGAATATGTTACATTTATATTTTGATTCTGGGAATATGTTACATTTATATTTTGATTATGAGAATATGTTACATTTATATTATGATTATGGGAATATGTTACATTTATATTTTGATTATGAGAATATGTTACATTTATATGGCTTCGGGACCATGTTACACTTATATTATGATAACTGGAATATGTTATATTTATATGATTATGAAAATATGTTTCATTTATGAGATTACGGGAATAGGTTATATTAAATGGTTACGGGAATATGTTACATTTATATGTTTTATGAAACATATTAGATATATATGAATACAGAAACATATTAGAGTTATATGATTACATGAATATCTTAGATTTTTGTGATTACGGTAGCACATTCTTAGAGTTTTATGATTACAGAAATATCTTAGATTTATATGATTACTGGAATATGTTACATTTATATGATTATATGCATTTATTGGATCTATATGATTTATATTGATTTGCACCCCCCCCCCCCCAAAGTCCAATCCTTAGACCACGTCGCGGGAGGTGAAAACAGAATAATGTAAGTGATTGCTGGGATCGGGCGAAGTACGGTGTGGTCATGTACCACTAAGGCGCTACGATAGCTGTGAAGGCCATACCGGCTCACCTCAAAACATTGCTGGCTAGCAGGACATTGGTAGGGCAGATGGAGCTCTTCATCCTCGGAAGGAAATCCGTTAAGGAGAAGAAAGTCCATATTAAAATCTGCGTCCTCTGGACATCTCTGCCGCCGTCCCAGCATGCTGGGCCCCGACACATGAGGCTTAGAAGTAAGGATTGGGATCTGTATTTCGCACGTACATTGAAATTCAATTTAAAAAAAATTCATTGCACATGCTGTTGGGATTATCCACGTCCAAGGCCGACAATTGCCAAACCCTGTAGCGATTGGGGAAGGAGCGAAGGCGGCAGGTGAAAGATGACACTGGGAGCTGTTAGCCGCAACCTTGAAAACAGGCGGTTCAGGGATATTTATTGGTCGCTTGATGTTGACTTGGAGGCGACGCAGCATCGCTCGGCAGCACCATGGACGACTAAGCAGTCTTTTCTAGGGACAGCACCGCTTGCTCCACATAAAGAGGGGCTTAGAAAAGGTGGCCTAAACAAAGCTCGTCTCCTGCAGATCTCAGTTGACTTACCGCGGTCAACGGGCATCTTTTAATGCGGTCGAAAAACAAAAAAACAAAAAAACTATCAAAAGACCCCCTCCACCAGAGGGCTAAGTGTCGCTTGCTGGAATGTAAGGACTATGCTGGATTCAGCTGAGAGAAATGGTTCGGAGGGTCGATCGGCTGTGGTAGCATTTGAATAGGTACGACTGCGTATTTAGCGGCCCTAAAAGAAGTACGCTTTCTGGATGAAGTTTGTCTTAGGGAAGAAGGGTGTGGATGTACATTATTCTGGTTCGACAAACCAGCAAACGAGAGACGTCAGTCGGGTATCGGTTTTATGATTAAATACACACTCCAAACTTGAAACACTGCCAACTGGTCACTCTGACCTTGCGCCTTGCGCCTCTCCCCTAACTCTTGTCAACATACATATTACTCTCTTCAGTGTGTACTCTCCGACACTTCAGGCAGATCCTGCTGATAAAGACAGATTTTAGTTCGACCTTCGCAGTGCCCTACAGCAAACACCAAGGAATGAGAAAATACCGATCTTTGGTGACTTCAATGCAAGGGTAGGTCGGGACTTTGAGGTCTGGAAAGGTGTTCTTGGAAAACACAGTGTGAGAAAATCCAAACGAAAGCGCACGAAAGATATATTAAAGGAACATCCTTCTCCGCATGACAAATCTTTTACCTGTGAAATTTGCAACCGGACCTGCAGATCTCGCATAGGCCTTGTCAGTCACAATCTTACCTGCGGCAGACGTGGAAACCCATCATAAACTTCGTCAGCGAAATAAATACCAACAACAACAACGACATGAGTATCATGGGTATCTATTAGATTTGTAGGATTACGGCCATATATTAGATTTTCATTATTACGGGCATTTATTAAATGTATATATTTCTGGGCATTTATTAGATTCACATGTTTATAGGCGTTTATACGATTTATATGTTTATAGGAATTTATTAGATGTATATGTTTACATGCATTTGTTACACTCATATGATTATGGGTATTTATTAGACGTATATGTTCTTGGACGTTTATTACATTTATATTTTGTGGACATTTATTACATTTATGTTTATCGGCATTCATTAGATTTTTATGTTTATGGGCTTTTATTAGATTTATATGTTTTTAGTAATTTATTTCACCTATATGATTAAGGGTATTTATTAGATTGATATGTTTATGGTAATTTATTACATTGATATGTTTGTGGGCATTTATTACATGTATATGTTTATGGGCATTTATTCCATTTATATGTTTATGGGTATTTATTATATTTATATGGTTACTGCCATTTATTAGAGTTATATGATCATGGACATTTTTTAGAGTTATATGCTTATGGGCATTTAATAGATTTATATGTTTATGGGCATTTAATAGATTTATATGTTTATGGGCATTTAATAGATTTATATGTTTATGGGCATTTAATAGATTTAT
>JBCJKE010132070.1:0-13729 GCA_039654525.1 Melibe bucephala
CCGATGGGCGTAAAGCTGATGGTGGAATGGTGGCTTTTGCCGATGGGCGTAAAGCTGATGGTGGAATGGTGGCTTTTGCCGATGGGCGTAAAGCTGATGGTGGAATGGTGGCTTTTGCCGATGGGCGTAAAGCTGATGGTGGAATGGTGGCTTTTACCGATAGGGGTAAAGCTGATGGTGGAATGGTGGCTTTTGCCGATGGGGGTAAAGCTGATGGTGGAATGGTGGCTTTTGCCGATGGGCGGCCCAAGTTTCAGATTGTCTGTCATACCTTCCTCATTTGTGAACACGACGTCCAGAATGTTTGCTGTCTGGGTCCCCCGATGATGTGTTGCCTCATATATAGAATGCTGATATAAGAAGCAGTCTCTGAAGCAGTTCAGGAAATCTGTAGCCATTTTACCCTAGCACTCACAATGCCGGGCATATTAAAGTCGCCACAGATTAAAATATGTGAAAATTCGTTCATGTTATAGATTGTTTTCAAGTCTTCCATAATTTTATGATTATTTTCAGCGTCACAGCTTGGGGATCTGTATACACAGTCGACAAGAAGTCTATCACCGCCTTTAAGGGGAACCTCACACCAAATCTGTTCATCACCTTTAGTAATGTTATTTATTGCACTGGGGGTTGCTCTCAGACTCTTTCTTGTGTATATCAATACTCCCCTACTATCCTTACTTCTTTGAATTGGCATATGTAGGTCAAAATCTTCTAATTGTATTTCGCATTCTTGGACAGGATGTAAGTAATTTTTTGGTGTTTCTTCAGCAATGAAAATTATATCTTCTGAAGAAATAGTTGCTTGTAGTTCATGTCTTTTGTTGAGTAAACTATCAATATTACTGTATATGCATAATAATATTAATAAATTATCAAAGGGTTTATTTACACTATATACATTATTTTTATCATTTAGTGAGCCTATGCCTGCGGCTCCCTTTGGGGTTGCCTGGCAATGTTGATGACTTTGCCTTTTCGAATCACCCACCGCATATCCTCCCCTCTGTCCCTCGCCTCCTTTCTTTTTGTGTCCCTTTCGTAGATCAGTGCTTTCCATTCTTGTCTCTCTAAAGGGGTGATATCCTTACTGATATATATCTCAGTTCCTTTCAATTTCCTTGCAGATTTTAGAACCTCAGAGCAGGTTTCACCTGATTTGAAGGTCACTTTCATTGCTCGGGGCTTTTCTCCCTTTTTCCCCAGTCTAACAGGTTTGTCAAATCCATTATCTTCTATTTTAATATCAATCTTTTTCAACACCTCTTCGATGCCTTTTGTATCATCCTGAATTATTTCAACTGTATCTTCTTTATTGCTCTCTGGGAGGTTAAAGAAAATAAGGTTCGGGGCCCTCTTCAGTCTCTCCTCGATCTCACTTGCCTCAGCCCTAGGGTAGATCTTAGCCTCCTCCTTTGTTATCAATTTTACAGTCTCTCTCATCGCCTCTGTGAATTCACCCTTTTGAATTTCGTTTATATTTGAATCAATATCTGCTAGTTTTGTTTCGAGTTTATCGAGTTTCTTTTCCATCTGAGTGAAATTGTTCAGAAACTTTGAGGCTACATTATTGCATGCTTTGGAGCAGTAGAAATGTAACATAGGACAATCTTTCTCAGAGTCTTTCTTCAGTACTTGGTAGGCGTCGTCCTCGATTTTTTCACATGCTGTGTGAAACCAAAAGTCGCACAGTTCACACTGCAGGCACTTCTCAGTTTCCTGGCATTCCTTATCGCATCTTCCGCAGGTTTCTGGTTTTAACGGTTTTCTTTTGGAATTTCCCAATACAGGGCTTTTTTTCCTGCTAGATCTACCACTACCACTCACTTTCCTAGAGTTGCTCATCTTTTCAATAACTGGACTAGATCTAGGCTGTCTGTCGTCAAAGAGTCATTGATGTGAAAATTCCTATATTAGATCTCAACCAGAAGGCGACGTTTCTTAAATATTGAATCTAGTCAATGCTTTCTCGCCGGATGTCAACATCAACCCCTCTCACAATTTCGCGGGGAAGGCCAAGATCTAAACCTTGATACAATTAAATTTATATTCTAGATATAGGGTCTGCGTTTTTGGTCTTGCCCATACATCAAAAATTATAAACTCTTGATTTGATCTAGGCTTAGATCTCATTGCTTAAAATCATTCCAAAAACATGTAATATGAATTATTATTGATCATTTTTGTGAAATTGTTAACAATGTGATTAAATTATGCTTGTAAATGTAAAGAAATGAAAATAGGGAGTAAACTAGGAACTAATTTCAACCTCCGCTGCCCTTATATTCATTGAAAAAGGCTTATTTTCATGGACTTCTATTTTCAAAATGGCTGCACCCTATGAACCTCCCAAGTGGTTATCATCTTTACTGTCAACTTTTATCATATGAGCTTTGTATAACTAACAGTAACAGTGTCTTCATATAGAGCGTTTAAACACAGCAATATTTTGGCATGCGATTTGGATGTAAAGATATCTATGAGAGTAAATATGAGATCCTCTAGATCTAGACAACGGTAAACAAATATCATTTTCCAGGTTGTGATTCTAATCATAAAAGTGATTCTACAAAGTATGAGTATATCAGCTTCCTTAGGCCTCAGATTATCACAACTTCCATCTAGATTGCTTTTTAGAATATCAATAAAATTAATGTGTTATGTTTTATTCCAAAGAGGAAAAACTGTGTAGTTTTGTTACTAATCTAGATCTTTATTTGGAAAGCGGCTTTTTTTTTTTTTTTTTTTTTTCAAAGTCACATTTAGTGTCATGTTAAAATACACAAAGACCTATCTGTGCAGCTATTCCTTCTGAAAACTTGATCTGGATTATTTTGAAAAACCATAACTTGTATACAATACAATAATGGCAGGTTGCTGTTGTGGTATTTTCAAGGTTTTTCAAATCTAGTGATGATTCTATAAACACTCAAAACAAGGGTTTTTTGGTAAAAATGCTTCATTTCATGGGTGCCAGTGACAAAGTTTCAAAAAGCCTGCGGGTGAGTTGAGCTATCAGACAAAAACCTGCAATTTTTTCGTACACCATGTGCGTGCACTTCTAATTTTCGACGATAACCTTCCAAATATTGATCAATAATCACTGTGCCATTATTCTAATAGTCATGAACTGATGTTTTATAATAAATTGTTTAAAAAGTACATACATACCACTTAAACATGAGTCCCCAAATAATAATAATAATATTAATAAGAGTACATGGAGTAATCATCAGGATATTTTTGTTGAACAGTCTTGGCAGTAAAGGCAGGACATGGGGTTTTATCCGAAGAGAAGAACTTCATATACTGCTATGTACATCCATTAAAACCAAAAAATCCATTTTACATTCCTTCATTCCTAGCTGAAATCATATGAAGAGCCATTACAAATTAAAATTCACAAAGCATTAAAAGTAGTCTGATGGTGTCCCATCACGGTTTAGTTTTAGAATTAGGCCACTCACCCATCTTGTTTCTTAGCAAACTGCCAATGCTTAACTGGTGCTTTGTCTTAGTACACGGCTTGTCAGACTTGGAAATTTGTTGAACACTATCAGGATCAGCACTACTCCTAGATTCCTCAGGAAATGAGCTTTGCGCAGAACTGTATGTAGGCTTAATTTGTTTACTACTATCAGCATTTGTTGGAGCAAGGCTTTGCTGATATCTCATATGGGGAGTAGTAAGACTACGTCACTAGTAATAGCTGCATTCATTTTTGGAGTGATGGTCATCATTGTGGCAGTCTGTTGTTTTGCCATCATATCTGATTTGATCACTGCCACTGCCAGTGCTTCATAATGTGTTGTAGTCAGCTTTGATCTGTCCTTTCTCATTACGTCATCCATAATGTTGAACCAAAAACGCTGAGAATGGTCTTTGCCTTTGCTAATTTCCCCAGCAAAGGTCCACCAAAAACACTGACACTTTAAGGATGACATTGCAGAGTCTACTAGTACTAGCTATTTCCATGAGACATGGTCCAGTAGAGGCAGTTGTCTGTAGACCAGGACTTAGGCATGAAAGCTCCGAGAGAACCTCATTTTTTTAAAGGCAGCTTTATCATTCCCACAGCACATGCAAGGTAGCTCCTATTTACTGAAGTAAAGAATACACCAAGCCATGGGTTGGATGGTTTGTCCTTCATATGCATGAGCACCAGTGGCTTGCAAAACACTCCAAGAATTAAACTTGTTCTCTTTACATGTAGATCTGGATTAGAGTAGTCCAGATTGAAAAGTTTCTTGGCATCATGAAGGGGAATGTGTTGAAATGAAAAAGTTATGCACGATCCCAAACAATTCAACATGAAGAAGATGTGTAAGAGGTTTGCTGGACTGAAATAATTTTATGAATTTCTCAAATTTAATGAGGAGACCCTTGTAAAGATTTGCAATCACTAATGTCAGATCCTTTTAGTCAAAGAGGAGATGGATGGTCCTGCTTTTCCTATCACAATTTGTGTTTGACTTGGTTTGCTCATTAAAATTTTTCAAGCGGCAATTAATCTGTGACTTATGTTCATTGGATAAACTGTGTTTCTGAATTATTTCACTTATCCTAGGTCTAAATTTCCTCCTTTCATTTTCATCCAGGAAAGCTGAGTAATAAACAGTGAGGGCCTCCCAAACCTCTATGATCCTAGTTGAAACGGCCAACATTTGGTTAAATCTACTTAAGATGGGACGCACGACTGCCCTTGATGTTTCATACAAAGCCACTTGAATACAATCCAGTATTTCTTTTGCCTTTGGCGATTCCTCAATATCTACATATAAGTATAAGTCTCTGCAGAATTTCTGGAATGGCAAACTCCTCAATTGGTATAAAAAAATTGTTTAATTGCATTGTTCAAAGCATGCACTGTGTCACCATTTGTATCCATAAGATTTGGATTCAGATCTCTTAGCTTGTTTCCCACTCCAATTTCCTTGCCCGTCATTGTGTTGCAATTATCCATTGGAACACTCACAACATTGCCCATTTCTAAATGTCTCTCTTCCAATGCTGATATAACTGCATTGGTGATATTCTCTGATGTTGAAGTGCATTTCTCTTCTTTTTCATTGTAAAAGTTGACTAAAATGTTTGAGAACTTGGTACCTTTGTTGTTTGTGGCTTCATCAATATTTAAATTGAAGTTCTTTCCTGAAAAGTCCTCAGAAAGCTGCTCTTTAACAGCATGGCCTACTCCATGTGACATGGTATAGGTAGCAGCTGTCCGATTCATGGATAAAGAATTGAACACTTTCGGATCCACAGAAAGTTTTTGTGCAGGTTCAATGAGGGGTTGGGAGAGGGAGAAGGGAAGGCAATGCTCTGCCATAAACAAACTAAGAATTGCTTTGAATTCACTGGTTTTGTCACTCATAGTCACAGATCCAGCTAACCAATTGTGTATCTTGAAGTTGGACGAAAAGTTTTCCATTTTCAGAATATGGTCTGCGTGATGTGCATGGCTTCTCAATGCTTTCTTCCCAGAACTTGCGTAAAGACGTGTGTTGGCACATGGAATACACTAACATTTTCCCACCTCATCAATCTTTTTACACTACTTGAAAAAGATATACCTTTTTCACAAGATTCGCTAAGCCAGTGCCACTTCCAACCATTACGTGCTCCCTTTTCCAGCACAGCACAGAAACTCACATCTTTAGGGCATGGTTCCTCTAAATGACGCATTGTCACTTTTTTAAAGTATGAAATCTATTATTAATACATTGCACTAAAATTGTGAAAAATCCCAAGAGAATGAAGTGAAAATCAAAGCACAACTTTCGCCAGTGTAGGAAAAATGTCCAAGTTTTTAAAATAACTCACAAGTCCAAAGAATAGGAAGAGATCTAAAATCTAACTGCAATCAATATATTACCACACAGCATGTATTAAAACTAAATAAAACGGTGCGTTTTTTAAACATTAAACAGAGATTATAATGTTTAGAGTTCACATACAGTATAACGAGTCATGGGTGAAATGAGAAAAGACATCCTCAAGGGATTGTTTTTATTTCAAATTTTGAAATGGCGCGTGCAGTTGTTTTCTAGTCATAGCAGTTTGTTTTAGGCTTTTTGGCCTATTGAGAACTAACTTCGTACTAAAGAGTGCTTGGTACTACTACTACTTACTGCTCTCCAGTTTCCTGTCAACACACTTCCAGCAGGCTGACTCTCCATTTTTAGGGCTTACATACCTGTTTTTTATTATATGTCTTTACAAACCGCTATCGGGCACTCTAGGGATTACCGGGTAGCGGCGCTACCGGCAAAAAAAACAAACTGGCACGGTCTTTTTTTTTTCCGATGAAAAAAGCGGTTTACCGGCGAAAACTGGTACTCTGGCACCCATGTTTATTTTGATGAGTGATGTGAAATCATGCATCCAAAAAAAATTCTGCGGAAATTTGACCTTATACTTTTATTTTAAAAAAGTGCTGAAGATATTCTAATGATTCTTATTTTAATTAAAAATATATCCCTAGTAACATCAGTTGTGTGTAAGTTTCATTGACATTTGTCTAAGTGAAAATGTTTGGGTTTTATTTTATTTTTTTTTATGATCTTTTAAAATTGCCACAAAATGTCTAGTCTCTAGCATTTGTAAGACTAGAAACTAGAAGTAGCTCAGACCTAGGTGAATGGCATTTCAGTGGGTCGGTATAACGAAGTTTGACTGCATTAGTATTATGATGGTGTCTGTCAGGCATAAACTGGCCTTGTCTGGATTGCCCGATTTTTCTGTAAATAGCTTAAACTTTACTGGTTTGATTCAAACTTTTTGAAGCATCTCCATTTGATTATTTTGATGATGTCGTCTGCTACTATAATATAAAATGGGTGGGTTTTTGTTGTTTTTTTATATCTGAGCTATTTTCTGAGTATTCGGAAAACCCTGACCCGGCTTGATAATGCCAAACACAATCGATGAGTAAATAAAATGTCTAGCAACAATGCCTGCTTGAACATGTTACATTTACATCACTTATATGATGATTGATGTTTAAACAAACTAAATGTCCAGTGAATATGTTCTACATTTAGTCATGAAGATTCTAATTTACCCATGTTATAGTTATAAAGTTATGTGTAGATCTACATGAAACCACCTCATGTGGTGGCTTATTTTATTTTTAATGAACCTTATGTATCCAACAATACATTTTAACAATGCTTTAGTTGAAATCACTTAAGAAATTAAAGATTCTATTTTGATATATACACATGGTGCTGCCAGTCATACTCCTTGGTGTTGAAATGTAGTTTCTTATATTGTGAATGTGTTTGATCATGAGCGTGCTGTGTACCATGTTTCATTCCTTAGTGTGTTACTGATACAATGTATATAATATATAGCCTGTGTTTGTGTGTGTGTGCTAGTGCCAGTTTGGGAAAAGCATGTAATTGATGCTATTTTGTCTTTTCCAGGTTTTATTGTTTCTGAAAACTAGAAAATATGCTGATTATTATTAATATTATGCTTTTTAAATTTGGAGCTATCTTTATAGTTTACTGTCAAGTATCAAGTAGATCTCTACTCTATGCAGTCATATAATCCATGTTGGTGAAATGTAGTTTCTTCAATTGTGAATGTGTTTGATATTGTTTCAATCTTAAGTGTGCTGTGTATCACGTTTCATTCCTTTGTGTGATTATATACCATCAAGTATGATAGTGATAGAGTGTTTATTTATGTCTTGAGAGGATACAGACAAAAAACGTGTCATTTGAGTAGATTCTAACATTCAAAACGTGTTACAAATTCCACGAGAAATGTAAATGTAACAGCATATAGTGCAAACATACATGTTACATGCAAACAATATGAATAAGAACTTGGGTAATTTAGTCATATAATACAATTTTATTTTGCATGAAAGATAAAAACAATACTAAAAATAAAAAAATATCATGAATGCCAGAAATTGGAAGGAAGGAGACCTTTGGGAGGGTCCACCTTTGCATTGTTTTGCAATGAACTTTCTAAGAACATTTCCAACCTCCCTACAGTTGAATGGGTGATTGATACACTCTTCAATTTGGGGAGGTACATTTTGTATATCACATGAAGGAGTTTGACAAACTGGATTTTGTACTCCATGAAAAGAAAGTGTCCAGTGACTGACAGGACGTCGAATATCATGGCAGCCGTTATGTCTGGTTTGGGTTCCATATTCAAGGTTCGGCATAGCCACATCCAGGCGTGCTCCACTCCATGTGGGTGGGACCCTTTGAGCGGGGTGGACACCATGCAAGCGCAGTAGAGTCGCATTACACCTGACATGCGGTGAAGGAACTTGTCTTGCTCCTCCACAGATCCGTCCTCATCAATTTTGTATCCCATTGATCTGAAACATTGAACATGAATATGCTAATTGGACCACAACAGTAATTTACTTTGAATCTCATATAGGTTTGCAAGGAAGATATACATACACATATATATACATATATTGTATATGAGGTGATCCCCAACTGTGATACATTAGAGCTTAAAAAGTATTAAGGAGGTTGTGAATAAGTTTTCTTAGGAGTATAGAAAAAAAAAGATTAAATAAAATACAAATTGTGCAATAACAAATGAAAATGCCAATATGATATTTAATGAAAAAGAAATTGGTATATAAAAGCTCACTCGAGCTGCCATTCTGTTCAATCAATGGTGTATTCTTTCATTCAACACTGAATTTATTTGCCCTCCTTATCTCATCGACACATGAGTCTAATTTTAAAACTACCACAAAAACATAAGTCATGCCTATATCAGTGAAACTTACGACGCTGAAGTCAGAATGAACAGAATGTTATTAAGAACAAAGATCTGTTAAAAAAACAAAACAAAAAAACCACACTGATATTCATACTCTAGTACAGCGGAATCCTATTAAAATGAGAGGGAGAGGACTGGTGCAAATAATCCGTTATAGCAGGAATCACGTTATAAGGGATCCGGTGATAAATTCCAGGGAAATAGTAAAGTAGACCTAATCGGAGAAGTGAGAGGCATGGTAGTGGTAGGCATGCGAAGCGTTCTGCTTGTCTGCACAAACTACAATCTTCCTCCATCATTCACTCTGGCTTTAATTGTTGGCATACGTGGGTTCTCCTATTCTTTGTTTGGCTAGCTTGACCTAGATCACCAACAATGTTCTCGGTGCCGTTTTATTGGTCTACTATTACAACGTGCTGTGCACAGCAGCGGCAATATTCCGCTGTAACCAACTCGCCTATCTGTCTGATTGCGCTATAGCAATATTTTATTTACAAAGATAAAGAGGAAAAAACAGGGTTCTGGAATAGTGTCTTTATAACAGTCGTTAAAAGTGGACCCCATTGTATCCCATCTGAGATGGGTGCCATGGTTGAAAAGAGTCAAAATACTGGAGGGCATTCTAGTCTGTGTCATCATTAATACTCTCGCTAACAAGTAGCCCTAACAAAATGATATCATTCTGCTATGAACTCACCTGTAGTAGTCTTGACTTGACTGGCCATCACTGCGTAGATTGTAAAATGGCAAAACATAAGAACAGACAGCCTGAAGGTGTGCCAAGAAGAGATCACCAACGACGGGAAAATCACTCCATAAGCCCACAATGACTGCTGCAATGCCAAAAGCTGACTCATGGTTGGACGTAACTTGTTCTTCCCCTTTTTTCTGGAAATGTTATAAAATGCATATTATTATTATTGCAAAAAAGAGAAGATATGGGGATCTGAAATTTACGTAGAAGAATCAGCCACCTGATTAGTCGATTATTAAGTGAAACAAATGCCCCATTCATTAGCTTGCTGAAAATGGTATCCACTTTGACAAAATCAGTAGCGATTCCATCGCTGTAGCTATTTACTACACATGTTGGTTTGATAAAATCCAGCGTGGTGAAAAGGATCACAGAATAATTACATTTCTACAAGATAGCAAGTTGCAGATGAAAATAACGAAATTGAAGTTCCAAGATCCCTCCCGCCCCTTAAAAATGAGATCCTCTTACCACAAACATCTTAGCAATGAGGTTCTGGCAGAAAGTCATGCTTTCAGGCGCCTGCCCTGCAGACACTTGCTTGTTTGCCACGTGAACTTGTCGCCCGCTGAGCAGGTTGTGGAGGTTTTGGAGTTTGTCTCGCAGGTGAGATCCACTGACTGCTGATATGGCATTGATTGGAGTGTTCACAGCCCTTTGCAGATCAAAACGATATTTCTTCATCTGGGAAGGAGACATAGTGCCAAACTTAGGGAAGAAACACATAAATCTTTCCATCTTTGGTCAAACTATTACTAAACCTATGTCATTGACAACATGAGTTTTTGACTGTGGAAAAAATTAAGTTTTTTTTTATTTATCTTTACTTTTGTGCCCCACCTACACGAGCAGATTTTGAGCCTGTTTTTTTTTTTAAATATATTGCTTTTTTATTTAAAAAATTAATCCAACTGCTTTCCCTCTGCTTCAAAGATCGAGGATGAAGATTTTAGTCAGTTGCTTATGGTACGAGTCAGAAAAAGATACATGAAATTCTGGTAATAACATGACCTGAGACATCAGTATGATAAAAGCTTATTATTCTGGCCTGTTGTCAATGAGTTAAGTTTAGACGTATCATTTACCAAATCTACATTATTCTTGTATACAAATTTACATAAATTTCTGTCAAATCAGTTATTTTTTAAAACAAATTGAATATTCATAATTTTATTACTTCCATTACCTAGTGAACTTGTGAAACCACAAGAGTTGTGAATAAGTCAGTGTTCCCACTATCACTGCTTCTCAACAGTTTCACTTCAAGGCGTTATGGAGGATTGGGTATACTGAATTTAACAAGAAAACTTTTTAAAAGCTTGCTCACCTGGGCATTTGCAATAAATGCCTCAACTACGGGACTAGTATCTGCAAGAAGTTTCTCCCTAGCTTGCTTCTCCTTGACCACAAAGGCCATTGACTGAACTGGAAAATCAAGATAAAAGGGCTTACTTCATCCATTGACTCAAATTCATGCTAATCGTATAGATCGCAATTAATGAGAACAAAGACATTGCGTGTAACATCATTTATATTGTGTATATATATGTAAGGATATAAGACAAATCATAATTATAGTACCACCGAGGATGACAAAAGCCAAATCCAAAAATGCAGGATAAGAATGCCACAAAAAATTCACATGGAAGGATAATCCAAATTTGGTATTTTATTAAGTTTATATTGGTTACTAGAGGCAGTATTAAGTTTATATTGGTTACTAGAGGCAGAATGTGTTTTGGAAACCTTTCATTTTCATTTTATGACCAATATCATGCACAAAATCAATTATATCTTAAGTGAAACTCAATCTAGGGGATAATTCTCACCTATAAACACAGATTAGATGGGAGAGTAAAACATATTGAAAGCAAAGCAATCCTTGTCTACTGTCTAGTTTTCGCCATGCCAAGAGACTATTTAAATGAAAAACTTGTGAGGGGAAAAATTATGTATACCTCTTTATTATATTACACTCATTTCCCCACACCAAAGGACTAATTAAATGAAAAACGTGAGAGCGAAAAAAATATGTACATCTCTATATTATATTATACTCACTGCCAAAGTCTAAAGCTTTCTCTGCATTCTTTTTCTCCTGAAGAGGGAAAATATGAAAAAAAATCAGATTAAGAAACAGCATTGCGTCTCCAAAATGACAAAAATTTAAAAATGTGAAGACTGTTGATAACTAAAGCTTTAAACTTAATAGTAATTATGATCTTGGATCCAGCAAGTATTAACATGAAATCAAATAAGAAATAAAAATATGAGTTACAATAGCAATGGTGAGAATGGGACAAATTAACCAACTACTCTGCCATCATCATCACCCTAATGATATTTCTTTCCTGTTGCTCTAATCATTCTCACCTCTTCTTTTTTCTGTGCTTCAACCTTCTTTTGCTCAGCTTCCTTTAATTCTTTATCTTTGGTCTCTTTGCGAATCGAGTCTGAAGGGAAACGAAATAGAAAAATCAAAATATCAACAACAACAACAATAATAAAGTAATGATACTGATAATAATAATAATAAAAATAATAACAATTACAATTCTGGGATAAACAGAAAAAAATGTTCCTAACTTTTGATTAAATAATATAATGTATAATACTTCTTTAACCTAAAACTCATGACCAGCATGTAAATTAATGAAAAGCAATGGCAATATCATCTCCAAAGTTAATGTCAAAAGGCAGTCTAAGAAAAAGCATTGCACACTACTACAGATCTAATTAAACAGTGATGAAAGGATGAAAAAGGAAGGTGAGCAGTTTTGTCTTAGAATGTCTTAGCATTTTATCTTAGTTATTATTAGAGGGCAAAAGATTAAAGTTATGATGATCAAAAGGAAATAGTCGATGAAGATTGAAACACCATAATGCTAACAAAGTCAAGCTAAGAGACATAACATAAATAGATGCATTTGCAAGAGTGAAGAGAGTTGAAAAAGCACAAGAAGTAATATTTATAATATAAGTTACAGTAGTGACTTGATTTGAAGGGCCATCAGCTGTCTGATCATCAGACCTGACTGCCTTTGCTGGCCTTGTGATATTCATTATTAGTGTGATACAGTGCTTTCAGTTAGTATAAGTCATAGCAATAAAATCCCTTTTACACAAATAAGCATACCCATTTTTTGTTTTAGCTGTTCCACTTTCAAAGAACACTGATCTTTTTGTCCAAGGAAATATTTGATCCGCTCTGCAGAGACAGATCGTGTGGTCTCGGAATCAGCAAGCTGTAACAAAGAAATATCAATACTAGTGTTACCGATTTTTGTCTTGTTCCTTTGATATTCTTAATAATATATATATATATATACATATATATTTTTTTAGATACATTTTCCTCCTTTCGTACAAATAAAATGACAAGATACTGGTGAGACTCAAAGGCGAGGTGAACAGCCATAGAGTTCGAAAATGACAGATAGATCAAGCCTTCAAAGAGATGATAAAATATGAACCAGATATGGGGCATCATAGAATAGATGGTCTAGTGATTTCAAAGTGTAGTAAAACTATGGGACAAATTTCTATCTGAAAACCACATGGCATTGACAGGGTATAGATCCTTGATCTAGTGGCTGTGGAGTGGTAAAACAAAGTATAGATCCTTGATCTAGTGGCTGTGGAGTGGTAAAACAAAGTATAGATCCTTGATCTAGTGGTTGTGGAGTGGTAAAACAAAGTATAGATCCTTGATCTAGTGGCTGTGGAGTGGTAAAACAAAGTATAGATCCTTGATCTAGTGGCTGTGGAGGTAAAACAAAGGAAAAGTAGAGTGTAGAGTGGCATAATGGAGATTTAGATTCTAGATCACCATCTCTAGATTAGTGACGGTAGCGCTAATGAGTCACTGAGATAAATGGAAATGGAATAAATTTCTGTGGCAGAGTAACAGGGTATAGCTAGACAACCTACACCAGATTCAATCTATTTAGGCGGCTGCAGAGAGAAAAAACGACTGGAACATCTCTAGGGTAAAACTAAAACTATTTAATCCATCATGTGTGAAGAAAACGCTGGATGTAGATCTCTAGTGTCACTACACAGAAGTGGAATGCATGTCTGTGATTGGCCTTTTCCTGTGTGGTGGAGTAATGGGTGAACCTTTTCATGTGTGGTGGAGTAATGGGTGAACCTTTTCATGTGTGGTGGAGTAATGGGTGAACCTTTTCATGTGTGGTGGAGTAA
>JBCJKE010132182.1:0-10769 GCA_039654525.1 Melibe bucephala
TTTTTTTCCTTATTAGTGTTCATCATTTCATGTCAATTATTGTTCGTTTTTGCGAATGTGAAGTCCACACATATTGTCTGTCTGTATGTCTATATGTCAGTCAAACTGTCTGAAACTAATGAAAATCATATCTACAAACATTTCTGATCAAAATGAGGGGTCATATAACAATCTTATTGCCCTCAGTTACAAATTAATGAAGTAAACAAAATACAAGGTCTTCACAATTTTTACAAAGGGAGAAAAGCATGGAACAGCTAAGAGTTAAGCCAAGGAATGTTAAAAAAAACAACAAACCCATTGCAATAAGTTAAAAACTTGAATTGAGGAAATAAATATGAGCTTTCATGCAACACAATAACCACTAAATTTTCTCAAAGCCCTTTATAAGGAGCAATATAACGTACTACTATCAAGTACATCATGATATATTGTAAATAATTTAGACTCAAAGAAAAAAAGAAGAAGAAGAAATTATTTGACCATGAACACAAAACCATACCTTGAGTTTGAACTCCAACTGAGGGATGACGTAAAGAAGGACGCTTGGTGCAACATGATGCAATTCATAAATCAAGTCATACATGTGATTAGAAATAGCTGGATCCAGAGGTTCTTTTCCAAGAACGACCATGTTGTTGAAAATCTAATTGCAAGAAATAAAATAATGGAAAACAGTTTTATATATAACTTCGCACACTCATACAAATTCAGGAAAATGAATTTTAAAAAATATGGTTTTCATTTTTCATTAGCATGACTAACATTAGTAATCTGTGTCAACAGCTAATAAATAGAAGTGATTTATATTTAAATATTATTTCATCCATTTCCTAAAATAAATCTGATTTCTGATTTCTGATTTTCTGGCAAAAAAAACAACAACCAGTCTTTAAAGTAAACATACAGTTTATGTTAATCGTGTATCACTTATGTACTGTTTGTAAGGATTGTTTAAGCATAATATCAGTGCCATTAATTTGAATATAAGTGTAACTTCATGACAATTACAATGAGAAACTGTCACATGGTCATGAAAAAGAAAATAAGGTACTTACAAAACAAAATTCAATCCCTTAGAGAGATTGACAAAAGAAACAAGATAAAGATAGTGGTCTTCTAACTATGAAAATGATCATACTTACAGCTTGAATGTAAGGTTCAATAGAGGCAGCAGTCTTTTTGATTAGATCCTTTGCCATAGCACAAGCAATCTTTCTTTGTGACTGTATGAGGAAACACCATGAAAAAAGGCAGGACATTACATTAACAAGCCTTTACTGACTGACATATTTAATATTACAACCTTGTTCAATGCGTTTATTCTATTTCTTTACATATATTCAGTTCGCCATGAACCATGAATACATTTCTCATTTTATGATCAGAAAGCAAATCACTACAATCATAAAAGAGAAATATATTTGACAAAAATAAAACATAAGAAAGAAGTTGAAACACATGAGAGCACCAAAATTATGTAAAAAAAAAAAAAGTTCTATATTATCTATCAAACTTCCCATACCTTGTTTGGATCCACCATGTTGATCAGTATAATCTCTAAAAGTTCCTGAGAGACAGCATCTGCCTCTGTTATCAATGGAGCCATTGTGTCAAGCATAAAAGTTCTTACTTTACTGGTATGCTTGTCGCTAGAGGAAGGTTTAGACAAGATTTGAAAAACATAAAGAAAAGAGATCAGGACAAAATGACAGGCTAACTCACACACAAACATACATTGTCATGTGTCTATCATCCGGGAGTGAAATTAAGTCAATTTTTTTTTTTATTGGCTTTTATTGAAGCTTATAAAATGGATACAATGAACTAATACATTGAAACCCCTACAGATTCTTCATCAGGATATCAAACAAATAAAATATTTGGAAATCAATGGTATAATAGGTATTTAATTATTTAATAGAAATCTTTGGTATTTCAATAATGATTCTTTCTTAGTTCGCTCTAGTTTGCACGTTTCCTGCTCTCCTTCACACCCCCTACCTCTGTTTGAACTTCCCCCATCCCTCTCTCTCCCTCCTTTGTTCTCTCCCTTAGCAGCATATCGATGGGCGTACACCTCACCAAACACAATACAATAATAAGTAGCACTTCTTTAGGCACAATGAAATGTCAGGTGGAGTGCTTATTAATGGCGCAGAAGTATATTTTTTCATTAGACTATTTAATCTGTCTAAGACCGATTTTCATCACCATACTGACATGGGATGGTACTTTAGCAGGCTATGAGGGCAGCACATCAAAGACCAGTTTGATCTGACAATAGAGCTTCAATGCCATGAGATGAATTATACCAGAGCCTGGGCCAATGTTGTATTCTAACCTTCATATTGTTACAACTTTTGCCCTTCAAGACTGATATGAATAATACAAAACATTATGTAAATGTAAATGTTATGGTGATTTTGTAAGAGACGAAAACTATGTTTTGTGTCAAGTTAGATCAGCAATTTATGTCAAAATAAAACTTTTTTTTTTTGTTTCTTGTATATTTAATGTTCAGCATAGTAGACAGATAGATGAAGAAAGTGGTGATGTACGGTCAGCATTTCCGTAATTAATACCAATCTTGACTGGTATACTAGAATTCAGTTATTGAAATGACATTTTGGCTAAAGGCCACATTTGATAATTTTGTGTCAGTAGAGAAAATTCATTTTATGAGGTATGATAGAACAAACAGTCAGTATGGGCACCAAAAAAAGTGTTCAGCAGCCAAGTGAAATTATGTAATTATGATTAACAATATATAAAACAGGCATGAAAGTTAACATGAAATACAAATGAATGCCCTCAAAACCAGAAAAAAACCCAACAATGAACCAATTAAGTATTTGATCTATTGAATACTTCTTTTCAAAACTTACTTTATAATGGAAAAAAACAGTTTGAACAGCGCACAGAAAATCTCTTGGCTTTCCTCAATTTCAATGCAGATGTTGAAAGACTTCACCCATGACAGATTCTTTAGTTAAAAGAAAACAAAAAACAAACCTTGTTATGTAATAATAATGATAATAATAATAACATCAGCAACAAAAATAATAATAATAATGCAATGGATTTATATAGCACTGAAGCTTCCACCCATAGGTGCTCAGTAGCACTTAACAGAAATTCCAAGTCCAGTTTCAATGCTATTAGGTGTCAAAACGTTCCTTGCAAAGTTCAGTTTTCAAATTTGATTTGAAGGCTGAAAGAGTTGTGGAATTTCTAGTTTTTGTTGATAAAGAGTTCAAAATAATAGGGGCAGCATTTGAAACGGCTCTTTCCGAAAACTTTGTTGTATAGAATATAATGACGAACGCAGATTTCGTGATGGAGTCTTTGTGGTGATCAGGGACTTCAAATAATTTGGGGCTCCATCATTCAGACACTTTTAAGTGATTTAAGCGATTTTAAATTGAATCCTTTGTTCGACAGGAAGCCAGTGAAGAGATTTTAGGATAGGTGTAATACTGGCATGCTTCTGTGTTCTTTTGATGAGTCGAGCAGCGTTGTTTCACCTTCTGAGTATGACCTGGCAAATATATATTGATCCACGAGAGGTTCAGGTGTAATTCTACAGAGCTGCCTACCCGACACTCAAAACTGCAGGATCATTAAAGTGAAAATCAGGGATTTGAACCGAAAAACAGTGATGAAAGGGATGAAATAATAATAAACTTTAGTGAAGCCTTTGTAGATCTTGATATGAGGGGTAGGCCTACTTTCAGAATACGCTTCCAACATTAAAACCCAATAAAAGATCATGAATATACAATGATGCACAAAACAAAATACTGATTCTCTATGGACAAAACTACAACTTCATCACTTTATTTTCTTTTTTCTCTCTCATCGTCTTCTTTTAGCTCAACTGGAGAGTCTGCATCCACACACACACACACACACACCATTACGATTAATTTTTGAATTCACTATTAAGTGCTATAATCTTGACTTTAGTGACACTTCCTATTCTGTCAAACTTTTTAAAACTTTTTTTTTATCAGCCCAATCATCATCATTATAACCAGCCACTAACCATGTAAATTGACCCGCTTTTCCAGGATTTTCAATGTCCAAGCGGGATTGTGGCATAACATGAATTTTCCCATGATGATTCCAGAAAATCTGGGATGGTAGGTAGTTTTGATTCTACACATGTGTATTCTCTTTGAATCCAAAAAGACATCAATTAATCTTAAACCTGTATTCCCAGTAGAGAAACGTCACAGAACATGCCATAATCCCAACATATCAAAAGTATCCTCAACTTAGGAAAATGGACTGTAATTTGTTTGAAGTCTAAACCTAGATCTGGACCACGAAAGTAGGAGTGACTCGCTGGTTACAAATCAATAATCACACTTAATGGAATGGGTGACTGGTATTGCATATCTAAGGGAAATGCATTTTATTATTTACAGAGCATAACATTAAATTTTGTATCTTCTTCTTCATTAAAGCTGACAAACTAAGTTCACTGAGGATTCTTGTTAATGCAATGCGCCAAAAAGTAATTACAGTGCAACACGTATTTGTCGAACAAGCGTTCGTCGAATTCACGGATCCCTCGAACAGACTGCATTGTCCCGAATATTTCCCTTTATTTTCTTTACATTTTTTTCACGTATTCGTCGAACCTATTCACGGATTCCTCGAACTTTCTGCCTGCTACTCGAGCAGTGCTAGCGTCTTTTCCTGTCTTAGTAGTCTGAAAAGTCCACAAATTTGTGACTAAAAATAGCCTGCATCATGCTGAAATATTGTGTAGCTCGGTACCGGTCGTGTGAAAAGCCCACTAGGCGCCAGTAGTAATACTACTACTTCTACAAGTAGCATCCGAACACACCATTGATCTATCATACAAATCATAGACTATCCATGCCTTGAAATCATTGTCACACAGGTGTTCGGCAACATAAAGTATAGCCGGCGCTATGCTGACTTACGATAGGACAATGCCTACAACAGTACATTACACACGTGTAGGCCTAGTTGTAGCCCGATAGATCTACCGTACTGTTCTATACTAACCATCAATACAGGTAGCGTGAAAAGACAAGAAATGGGCAGAAAAAGGCTTTTACCCTGGAAACTAACCCCCCCCCCCCCCCCCCCGGACTCCCCTAATAAAGGAAAAAAAACAACAACAACAATAAACAAAACAAAAAATTAACAAACAAATCAAAGCACCCTCGCTGAAACTGAAAGAGGAACAGACAACAATGGCCATGACTGGTATTAAATTACCCTACCATACTACTAGTATTAGTAGTATAGAGGCTTCCCTTATGACCTAGTGTTTTCACGTATTGCTCGAATCACGGATTCCTCGCACTATTTCTGTTGCCCCAACAAGTTCGACGAATACGTGTTGGACTGTAGATTACTAGTATTAAGATGTTATAGTTGAACACTGAAATTTCTGTTTAAAATCTTCAGTATCCTTACTGTATTTTACATTGATAAGTAGTTTATTCCATAATCTGAAAGCACTATGAAAGTATAAATATGAATGGTTATTTACACTTAAGATGGTAATGTAAATGTTTGAGCACCAGACCTCTTACTCTTATGGTTAACATTCATTCCAAAGTCTTCAAGTGGTAAAAGGGGCTGGCCATTGATTGCTTTGAAAAGAATAGTAACCTTATCTTCAGCTCTTTGTTCTTTGAGGGGATACCAATACAACTTGTCCATGTCTATTTTTGTGGTACTTGATATATAGTCAAATTATTTTGTCACAAATCTACCAGCATTTTTTTTTTTTGTACTTTGTAATTTCTCCACATCATCTATTTGTTTGTTTGTTTGTTTTTATAATGGCAGGTTTCACAATAAGGAATGTGGAATTCGGAAAGTTCCCATTTACTTAGAAAATTCCTTATATGCAAAATATGACACATATTATATATCAAATTAAAGGCCTTGGAGTCAGGATCAAGAAAATATAAGTTAAAGAGATAGCATAGCCTAAAGTTTGAAAATCAACTTTGAATTTTGTCTCATTTTGATTTTAAAAAATACACCCATTCAAGGGATACTACACCATTTTTGACTCAGGACAGAACATGATATAACATGTAAAATTTGCCCAAAATCCATTAAAAAAAAAGCTGGTTAAAAGATGTGAAAATAATTAAAACATGTTCCAAGGATTTTCACTCCCCAAAAATATGAAAACATAAGGCTTTAAACAAAATTTCGAACATTCTAGAGTGAACATTTCTAGAGTTATACCCCTTGATTTCTGACTTGTTTACCCAGGATCACGCAACCGAGCTCACCAGGCTTGGCGTGACGTTCAAAATCTTCTGTGCGCTATCTCGATCAAATGAAGCAATCGTACTTATTAAGACTTATACCTTGAAATATGTATTGCTGAAACCTGCTACACACGAGAGAACCGTCATGACGCATAAATTTAATAAATTTACCCATTTAGACCTCTAGTTCCAGACTACGGTTCATGGCCCGGTGCCGACTTTTCGATTATCATTATTTTTTATGAAATCAGACCAACAGAATTTGAAATGCTCTTTTGTTTTTAATATTGTGTCTTTCATAAAAAAAAATTAACATTCACATACAACTTTACATAATAATTTCAAGTCCTCATGTCAGCATCGACTTTTGTGGCGTCAGCACATCAAATGATGGAATTTTTTAAAGGCACTGTCGAATAACACACATGGCTGACTAACAACCGGCCGGATCGGAGTATGATGTCAATTTTTCATAAAAACGGCAAATTTTAGTAAATTGTCCTTCATGTTATGAGAGCTGAGAGGAAAATTGATCAGAACAAAATAAAAGGAGCAAGAGAGATTCCTAGATCTAGATAGCATTTTCCGGACCAACACATGACATTCGAGTTGTGCTAAAAAATGTGTAAAATTATTTTCTTTTCAATTTCATCTTTCCATGGGAATAAAAAAAGAAAGAAAAGATACCTACCTTTCACAACGGGAACATTCACTTGTCTGGATTGTTATAATTGCAACACATTTTTTATTCATAAAAACAACCACACACACTCAAAACAGAAATCTTGTTTATTCTACCTATTTACTCCAATATAAACAAACACACCCAAATTTTCCCCTCAAAAAATCATTATTTACAGACCAGGAGCAAATCAAAATCTCAGTTATCTTTTGACCAACTTTTTGTGAAACCCGCCTCATGCTGATCTCATACATATCCTCTAAAACCTAGATTGGTTATACTATTTAGTGCAAAGCATCTATGACATGTTGAAAGTAGTAATTGACATTATGCCTTCAAGAAAGATATTTCAAGGTTTTCATGTTTCCAGTATCCCTTTTATTCCAAAGTAAGATTGATCTAGGTCTAATTTATTTCCTGACTGGATTTAGCTTTGATGTACTTAGTACAGCATCATGACCACTTAGACCTGGAATTGAATTGTTACCTGTCACATAGATTATTTATATGCTACTATTCCTTGTGCCAGCGTTAATAATTCGATTCAGTTCTCCTGACACAAAAGAAAGATAATAAACAATCTTACCTCCAACAAATAAAAGTAACGCTTGAAGGAGGGAGCCTCAGGATCTTCCAGTCCTTTCAATTGCATAATGAAGAACATGAAAATTTCCTGGGGGAGAAGAAAACAATTGTTTAAACAGTTTCAACACTAAAAGGCATCATGAAATAAGCACATATGATGACTAAAGTTAAAATAACTTACTGGCACCCACATTTTTTTGTTTCTTTTTCCACATTTTTTTTTTTTTTTTAAAGTTTTGGGGGGATTTTAAAGCATGGAATAGACTAGTAGTATACAGTAGCCACATTAAAGGGCCCCTTTACAAGATACAAAACGTAACCCTGTCTGTTTTGACAAGATCCTAAAAAATCGGGAATCAAGGGTAATCATGATAGAATGACATTATAAGCTAAAAGTAACTAGCCAATCACTACTTTTCTTTGAATTTAGTACAGCACAGGTCTTTTACAAATGGTAGCCTCCATGGGCTCAACATAAGTGTTTGGCTTATAAAAAATATTCAATTTTATTCATCAAGAAGAGAGCAATGGGTGACAGGAAAGAGGATTATGAGTTAACTCAATACTGTACAAGTGATGGAAAACTTGTCGGATGAAGAAATATATTTCAATTATGATCTAAACCTAGATTGAGATGAGGGTTATGAAAATGGGGATTCTAGTTGTAGTGAGGACAGCACGAAAGATTCTAGTATTGAGGAATGTGATAGATCTAGAGCCAGTAAGCCTACATTTGTAAGTGGGTGTGGTCCTAGAACAGGGGGTGGTACAGGTCTAGTAGTAGGAGGCGATTCACTATGTACTAATAATTTTTTTCCAGGAATACTTAATAAAATAATAATTAAAAAGTAATTTGAATAAGAGAAGTTTCATGTTTTTCTGTCAATTAAATTGCATGCAGCAGCCATTTTATGATATACCCCCGTATTTTAGCACTTTTTGCTAAGGAGGTTCGTTTTGTGGCAGAGGGCCAGGTCTGAGAAGGGCAAGGGCGAAAAATATTCTAAATGTGACTGTGTATGGTGCTTACCTATGTAGATCTATATTCTAGAAGATTTAGAGACCTATGATGCACTTGAATGGCCTTACACATTCTTTTCAATCAACTATAGTGGAGTCCGCTTAAAGTGAGGTTCAGTTTAACTTTTCACCCAAATCAATGGGAGAACCCACGTTATTCCTTTAAAGTCTTGCAATTCCCATATTACTGTACTGTAATATTATATTAGGGGGGGCCTTCATTGTTTATTGAGGTTGGTACTCAGCACCAATCAAAACTATACTTGTTTAGCCACCTAGTGCACTGGACGTGATGCTTGCAGTTGCAGATAGATCTATTAAAAGCACACTGAGGTGATTTGACATTATGCATACACTTTACCTCATCCCTGCTTAAACACAGCTCACAATGACTCACAATATCTGTAGGGTGCTTTAGAGAAATAATATTATATACTCTTTCATTTCTATGTCGAGGTACATGCGACTGCAAGACTAAAGCTATCCATCCGTGTGGCCTGACATCACGAGCCCTCACTACGCGTAGAAGTACGTATTGCGCATTATTAATAAATATTATTAGCAAGCTCAAGGACGTGTATCCTCTCATGTAGGCTAAGCCCTACCCTGACATTTCTGTATGAGAGGGGAAAACACCAAACAACCCCACCCTCCTTCCTTTAAAAAAAAAAAAGAAAAAAGTGCCAATTCTAAGAAACAGCGAGAAAAGGGTCATTGACCCCTTCGTTTGATACATAGGCTATAAGTATGTTTCGTTCAACCTGCGTTTAGGTGACATCACCTGTATGACACTGCATACTACGATCTTTAAAAAACAAAGCAAACCAAAAACAGCATTAATTATCCATCTGTCAGTCTGTCTGTATGCCTGCTATCTGTCTATCTATCTACCTCTCTAAGATAAATAGCTATAAGACGGTTCATAATACAAATTACGTGTGGCCCGGTATCGGAAATAGGTGGGTGCTCTAATAAACATTCAGTCAAACAATCTGAACAATACTTTGGTTAGTTAATTATTTTATTCTGGTTTAGATTGAAAGCTGACTGTATGGATGCGAGCAGTACAGGATAAATTAGGCAGTCGCAAGAAACAAATGTGAGGGGTGTATCCAAAGGGAGAAACCTCTGTGTTGGGAGGGTGGGGGTTATTTTTCCGTATACCGCCCTGCGGTGTCAAATGCTACTCTTGCGGAAATTTAATTTTGATAAGTGCGGAAATCTGCATAAATGTGGAAGACTTGACACACTGAGTATAATGGATGGTGTGAATTTAGTGGCAGGTTTGGTGTGTTACTGATGTGCACAAGTAAGCGGAACGCACCACAGGGTAGGGTAAAGGCCCAGAAACATAGCTGGGCATAGCGGTGGGTCTAGGATGGAGGTGGGGTCTGGGGACAACACAGCGGGTGAGCTTAACATTAGAGCTCTTTCTTTCTGATCGCCGAGGCGGGATTATCTGCTAGTGCTCGATGCAAGGAATTTTATTTTCCCAGCATGGCGACAGTGACAAGGTTTGTCCGTTCTTCGCTTTCACTCATTTTGAGCGTTCACTTTATCTGATTTCCCCATGAAAACCGTTCATTTTATCCCATATTTTTTTTGCTTACACAAATAGCGTTTCAATCGGGACCACAAGGGACAGTTCACTTAAACCAATTGTTCACTTAAAGCGTGTTCACTTTAGGCGGACTCCACTGTATAACTTTTGTTTTTTTAAATCTTGTTTGAATCTAAATTCATAAGCTCTAAATTAAGGATACCATTCCTTATCATATTATCATTGAGAATGTGGCCAAAAACATAATTTACTGCATTCCGATGCCTCTTCAGTTAATTGTGAAATCTGTTTGCTCTCCTTATTCCCTTTGCCAACGTAGGTGTACACCTGCATTTTCTCATCTGAGTATCTGGTTCTTACGCAGAGACCATTGTGTCTGACTGAGAAATGTGTAACTTAAAATGTCTTTCTATATTTCAAATCATTATTTAATTCTACATTTATCATAAAAGATCAGAGCACAAGTAATATATTTAAAGTCTTAGGAAGAACACTGTTTGAATTTCAAATGTTGATTCATTTTCCTAAATTTCTTATACCACATGTTATAAGCTCAGAAAAGAAAATGATATGGCAGGTTTCACAAAAAGTGGGTCAAAAGATAACTGAGATTTTGATTTGCTCCTGCTCTGTAAATAATGATTTT
>JBCJKE010132403.1:0-10766 GCA_039654525.1 Melibe bucephala
GAGAGAGAGAGAGAGAGAGAGAGAGAGAGAGAGAGAGAGAGAGAGAGAGAGAGAGAGAGAGAGAGAGAGAGAGGGGGGGAGAGGGAGAGAGAGAGAGAGAGAGAGAGAGAGAGAGAGAGAGAGAGAGAGAGAGAGAGAGAGAGAGAATGTAGGAGAAAAAGAGAATGAGAGTTTGATTATTGCTGACGCAACTACAACTGCACTACTACTACTACTACTACTACTACTACTACTACAACTATTACTACGACTACTACTACTACACTACTACTACTACTACTTCTAACACTACTACTAAAACTTCCCAAATAATAAAAATTTGATGATTTCGATAACGGTGATGGTGATTGCCTGACAATCAATATCACTGGCAATACAGATAGCCAAATATTTACCCAAGAAGAAGGCCATAGACTCTGACAGAGAAGTAAGAAGCATGCTGGGTCCAACTTTGCTGACAACATTAGCAATTAAATCTTCAATGGTGTCCTCTGAATTCATTTTTTGTCGCTGTAGAAAAGAGGGATTAAAAAGAAAATGTGAGTGAGAGATTAACTGCAATAATCTATCTATAATGTGAGAAAACCAGGAAAATTGTTTGGGAAGATCTTGTGTCTGTTAGATAATATGCACATATTGAAATCTTTTTATTTATTTGAGCTTTCCTACGTAGTATTAGAAATGTCCTTGACCTAGTTTGATCTGCATTCCTTGAATCATCAAGAGAAAATATTCTTTTTAACTGTAGGTATTTACAGAAGATTAAATAATGATTAATTTGAAAATATACATTTTCGAGCACCTGTTTTCAGACATTTTGTACATAGGTGCAGCCTTCTGCAAATTTTGTGCACAGTTCACGTAAGCTTCATGTTTTTCTCCTTAAAAGCAGTAACAGTGACCACTGGTTAAAGTTTTTGAAGTGCTAACTACAAAAACTGAGAAAAAGGTGTCATGTCAGTTTATGTAGTTGTCTTCAGTCAAATTGGACGATACAGGTATTCGTTTTTCACTGAGAAGCAGCTGAAAATGCTGCATTACAAGGACATGCAAAAATGATTTTTGCAAAGGTATGAAAAAATAAAGTAAAAAAAACAACAAAACAAAACAAAAAAACATAAACGTCCATATGCCCACCTGATACGTTTGTACAATTATGAAAATGTTGTCCACACCAACAGCCAACACCAAGAAAGGCACGACCTCTATAATGATGAGCGTGGATGCCACCCCTAAGTAGCTGTAGAATCCCAGAGAAGCCCCCACTGACATCAGAACGATGATGACACCAGACAGACCCAAGCTGATCTTGGCATCAATCTGGAAAACAAGCAGAAGTTGAGGGGGTAAAAGCACTTTGGAGAAATCTATTCATAAAAAGCTCTGGACCAAAAACCCTGACCATATATGCAATGGGTTTGATCTGCATTGTTGATTGATGCGTAAACATTTTACGAAAGATGCCTTAATGCTAAAATCATGACAAGATGTGAGCCATCCAAAAGACAAAAAAAAAAAAAAACCCCAAAAAAACAGCAAACAAATAAAACAAAACAAAACAACAAAAAACAAAAACACAACCAGAAAATCAAATGCTACTTGCCAAAATCAAATCCTGTGTGCCCTCCCCTCCCTCAAGAACGACTCAATGATCACAAACAAAACTGTATAAGATTTAATATAGTAATGGAAAACTTAATGTCAAATTTAGCACATATTTGGCCTCGTTCATCCAAATCTCAACCCACTTAATTCAATTTTTTTTTTTAAACTGATTTAAGTAAATTTTCAGTCTTAAGTGAAAATGAAAAAATCAATACAATAAAATCGAAACGTTATGGTCACAACATCAATGAAACAATGATTCTTATGTACTGAGTCAGTTTCTATTCAATTTACACATTTAATACTTTATATGTTGATAGCCAAACTTCAGGATTTTCAGTTGATCATCTCAAATCCCAGTTTATAATAGTTTATCTATCCAAGTGAAATTTGGATTAAACAAATTCAACTGTATATTATACTGTTGATATGCAAGTGAATGACATGACAGAAGTACATCCCACCAGTAACCCCAACAACCATCCGATATCCTCAGATTCATATTTATACAAGAGATTTCCTTGGTATGAAATTTGCATTTCCACTGAGGTGATGCAATAATTGTGGCAAGAAAAAATCAAATTTTGAAAAAAACAAAAACAAAAACCAATACATTTATATAATCAAAAAAGATAATTAAGCAATAACTTACAAAGACCCTGCCCAAATCAGTATAACGTCCCAAGGTCAGAGTGATGTAGATGAACATGGTGAGGTAGCTGATCAAAATGGTCATGATATCACTGGCACTCTCACGGTTGATTTCATCTTCGATGGAACGCTAGTCAAGAGATAATGGCATAAAAGGAATCAAGTTGTGCTTGGAACTGCTGGTTTTTTATTCATAACATGGTCTGTAGAGCTAGTGAATCTCTAAATTCTACAATTTATATCTACTCCAATAATTAAAAATAATTTGGTATAAAATTTAGTGGAACATACAATCAAGGCATCCATTGACAAATACAGTAATGGCAATTTGTTATTCTTTTTGCCTTCTGCTGGCAGTCCAAACAGGAAATCCTATCATGAATACTACTAATGGAAGTGAGTCAAATCTGAGTTGATATCTTAAGTGAACATTAATTTTATCAAAACTAAGGGAAAGTACACCGCCATAAAAGGATATAACATAGGCGACATAACATAAATATGAGGGCAAATTAATGATACAATATGTTTATTTATATGCTGCAAATGATAATATTATTTATAGGTAAAATTGAAAGAATCTATGAAAAGTCAAACCAATTTTTGGACCAGGGAAACCATTTTAGATTCATGTGACTTTCATTTCTCATGAGCCCCTAACATAATAATCATCATGACTAAAGAGAAGACAGCACAAAGAAGAAGACCTATCACCCTCTATTCTAGAGATAGCTATATTTGACATAACTTCCACTAGCTCAATACTAAATAAAGTGTGATCTATAGGTCTCGCAAAAAGCAAACGTCTTTGTTAGACTTAGGCTTCTCGCTAAATAGGCCTAGAGTCAAATCATTTTCACAAAAGATCACAACTCCAATAAAAAAGAGAATATGAAACAAATTTAAGCTCACAAAAGCTAAAGCTTCTCAAGAAAGCAAATATGGAGCCATTAACATCGACAATAAAGCTTTGCAGTTGGAAGTGGTTGGGACATATGCAAAATGCAGCCCTCAGCAATCCCCAAGACTGCCCTGAGATGGACACCACAAGGACAAGGGACAAAGGAGGAGAGGCCACACTTTGGAAACATGGAGAAAGACTGTGGAGAGAGTGATGAAGATACAAGAATGGACACTGGGTGAAGTCAGCAAGATGGCGGCCAACAGATATGAGTGGCGCTCCCGAGTGTTGGCCTTATGTGTCATCTGACACCACAGAAGAAGAAGAAGAAAGCTAAGCACAAGTATTGGAGAGTTCCATTTTATGTAATATACCACTTTCTTCGCCCCTTAAATGTAAAACCAGTTCACAACATTTTTTGATCACATGAATGATCAACCCAAAATCTGCACCCACAAAAAAGTGTACGTCTGCAGGTAAACAGCATAGGGTGTACAAATTATCCAAATGTCCTAAAAAATAATACTTTTGGGTGTAAAGTTGGAAGCTCTGCATCTTAATCCCTTTAAATCAGATGAATAAGTCAGGACCTTACCTCTGAAGAGAAAGAAATAGTCACATTGCGGTTGTGCTTTGTGTAGTTTTTCATAAATTCTATGTACTTGGCCTCCCATGCTTCAGCACGTGCATTTCCACCACTCTCAACATGATTATTTACAAGGAAGGTGATGATCATGGCTTTGGAAGTGTTGTAAGCTTTGCCTGAAATGATGGAAAACCAATACAAAATGCCATCATCTTGTGCAAGTGTTCTTTAAGAAAAAAAATCAATCTTGCCAATATTCAATATCCCTGAATAAATATCAATGCTTAATCTATTAGTGAAACAACTACAACTCATGGTTTCTAGTAATAAGGTTAAAAAGAATTAATCTGTAAAGGTAAATAATTTTACTGGTTTCCAAACATACAAATGTTAGGATCCACAAAAATAGAAAAAAATCACTAGATTGACATTTCATAATGCAAAAAATGGTCTAAAAATTAGGCCAATCCCAAATGAAAATGCACAATCAACGAGCCAAAAGTGTACATTTTTGGGAAAAAGTACAATTTTTTTAAAAAGTGTACAATCCTTATCAGTGTGAGTACCTTATAATAATTAAGTAGGTGCACAATAACAATAATGATGTTTTGTTGTTTTTCCCATGATAATGAAAATATTACTGTTTGGCCACGGAGATTGCTGAGACTGACTTAGATCACATTGCTCTAAACAAATCACCAGCATTATCTTCAAGTAAAAGTGGGATGTTCTTTTAGAAACTTCGTGAAAATAAATCTCAGCACAGATGAAACTAGTATCTTCCCAGACCCAAAAACCTTTTTCATAAATGATGTCAATAAAGATAGGCGACTTTGTCAGCCCTTAAATGTAAAACCAGTTCTACAACATTTTTTAATCACATGAATGGTCAACCATAAATCAGCACCCACAAAAAAGTATACGTCTGCAATTAATTTGGCATTTATCATTTTCATTAGCTTTGACTTCAATGGCATACCCTGTTTCTTGGGCATCTAAATAATGAACTGACATATCCTGTTTGTTGGGTGCCCCAATAATGAATTGACATATCCTGTTTCTTGGGTGCCCCAATAATGAACTAACATATCCTGTTTCTTGGGTGCCCCAATAATGAACTGACATATCCTGTTTCTTGGGTGCCCCAATAATGAATTGACATATCCTGTTTCTTGAGTTGTCTGAGCAAAATATTTGTTTTCAGTCTAATGCTTTTGCAACTTTATGGAGCACTTTTTTGAATAGTCTACTATTTAGTCATCCATCACTATCAACTGCCTGTAAAAATGTTGGATAAGTCAATTTGTTTGCTGGTCTATCTCAAATGAATATCAGAGCAGATCATCAGCTCTGATAAATATTCACCTCTCTTGAATTGTTGGATGATTCAATCAGTAAAATCAGTCATTTTCAATGATGCTCTGTCAGTTTTAAAAGCACTTGACAGATATCATAGACCAAACCTCAGACAAGTGAGACAATATGTTGATGAAATCATAAAATCATTGATGGCAGTGAGCTAGAGATGCTATACTCAAGCAACAGGACATGCCAATTCATTCTTGTGGTACTCAAGAAAAAGGATATACCAATACATTGGTATTCAGGCAACAGAATATGCCAAATTATTGCTGAAGCTAAAAAAAAACAGATCGCATCAGATAATCATTGCAAGAATGCCATCCTTTTATGATTTATTCCTTCTTAGAATGTATTGCTTTTATATTTAATCATTTTCATCCACTCGAGTATAGCACAGTGCTTACCTTCAAAACCCCCAAGAGCAACCCAAGGAAAGACTGGGCCACCATAGGTGCCTAAGCATGGCATGTGGAGTGCCGTCGTATCATTGATGGAAGTTGGAGATCTTGAAGAGATGAATGAGTTATAAATAAAGACGCTGTCATTTTAAAATATGCATTAGTTATTTTTTTAACAATCTTTAACTGATAAGAATTTACAATAAATTTGATTTAACCCAACCCAATAATTATTTTTGCCTCCTCAAGTTAAGTACATGATGGAGGAGGGGAAAAAGAAAGACAAACCGAAGGGAAGGAGGGAAAGGTGGCAGTTAGAATTTAAATTGTTGCCCTGACATTTAATTTCAAGCCTACTCTTTAACAATTTTCATCTGCTACGGGTTTTGTCACTACCAAGCTGTTTGCTCTGGCTACCATACCATCATAATATTCCATTTTCATGCATTTCATAACTTCAACAAGAATGCAAAAATGATTACTTTACAAGGCTCTACTTACTGCACGCAGTAGTCAAAATGGAAGAGGTAGTCAGCCACTTTAAGCCATCCAGTAGAATCCATTTTGATTTTGTCTAAATTTGCATGGCTGTTCTGGTAGTAATTGAGAATACTTTGGATGGTGCAATTATTGTTGTCAGGTGCTAGTGGGGCAAAGCAAATGTCCTCCAGTCTTACAGTCTCATTGTTATATTCAGCTTCCAGATTCTGTACAGCAATTTGCAGGTCCAGCATCTGATCACAAACAAGAGAAACAGATCATGTAATTTTCATATTACCATGTAACAATCATACTTCCACTATTATATATGTATATTATATTATATATATATTTCACTCTATTCATACCTGAAGGGAAATTTGTAAGGGAAAAGATGTAAGGCTAAAAAGGAGGCTCCGAGAAAAGGATACAAGAAAAGAAGAAAGAGATTGTATTGTTTGAAGCATTCTGCAAGACCTTTCATCTTGTTTCTTTGCAGTCATCTTTAAAATAATGCCCATAATATTTTGACTTAATTGCACTTGCAAAACCTATACAAATAATCAGTAACACTCGTTGGTGTCAATGTGAAAGTGTCATTTAGGCTTTGTTTTCAGATGGCAAATCTGAAGTCACATCAACGAAATCACATTACTTAAAATAAATAGAGTGGAAGAAAAAAGAACATGTCACAAAAGCACTGAGAATAATTTCTAGGATGAGGCCAAGTCTGGAACAACTAACCTTATGAAGGAAATCCAGGTCAAAAATGTTACTGTAATCTACATAACCACCATAGGGTAAATCATGTCTGACGATGGAATGGTTGTTAGGACGGCTGATGATGATTTGTTCCGTGCGATAAAATGGGCTGAAAATGAAATCACACAAATCAAAACAAGACCAATAAAAGAGTGATCACAACAAGGAGTCAATGGTAAAACAAGTGAGACTACTCAAAGAATAAAGGCGGAAATCTGAAGGACATTGTTACAAGGAATTTATATTTTGTTTAATTTAAAATCCCCTTTGTCATATCTATTACATAGCCAAATATAATAAAACAAAAACAAAAAATCAGATGTGATCTCTCTTTAAGGGGAAATTCAGCACTTGAAAGGGGCCATATTTGGGTCAGGACATCAAAATAGAGATACAGTAGTCTCTGCCTAAAAACCTGCCCTTCGGGTGACAAAGAAAATGGGCTATTAGACAGAGCAGGTTATTAAACATACAAACAAGGGGGGTAACAGAGTACGTATGTTCATGATATATTACTTAATTGAATGTAAAGAATATGTAGTTTTAATGACCAATCACATTTTGAATAATGTTTGCCGATACTCTGAACAATGATTGGCTGAAAAAAAAAGGCCAATCAAGTCTACAGTGACAAGCAAGTCACCAAGCCTATGAGTGTTCCTCTTTGTCCCTCCCACTTGTTGGCTGACTGTGCCTTCTAGGATATACACTATATGATCTTTCATAATAGCGTGGTACGGGAATGCTTGGGCTACCCTCTGAATGTTGCTGAATGACCATCAGCACACACCATGCACAAGCGGATGGCATTACTCCTTTGTTCACCAGGGCAAGGTGGACCTGTCCTGAGATTTTGTTGACCAGATGACCCAAGGTGTGATTTTGAGTCTATAGTGAGACAATTGGATTGAGTGTCTGTTCTTTTAATGCCTGCGTGAGAAGAGTATGTTTATAAGTGTTGACATTGAGGTGCCAATGCCTTGTTACCAAAGTTATGAATGGAATGAATGTATTGTGTGTAAAAATTCTTTCTCGTCATCGTTGTTTATAACAGGCCCAGTGAAAAGCACCCGGTTATAAGGCGAAGTTCTGGTCTGAGAGCAAGTCATAAGAGGGGTATTTTAAGTAGAAGAAAAAACTGTTTCACAAAGTTAACGGGTTATTAAGCAAAGTAGGCTATAAGGCGGCGGATTATTATACGGTGACTACTATATTAACATATTCATAAAAATTAACTTATAAGCTTCACATTGCAAGTATCCGAAGTATGAACTCAGTCAATTTCCTATAAAAAATTATCTTTGAAAACATCAGATACCTTCATTTTAATTAAAAAAAAATCATAAGAAAATAACCTCATTTTGATTACATTCTATTCCGCCTTAACTCAACATCTCTACAGTAAAATGGACTCGAGATAAATATGGTTTGAAAGCCTAATCTTTCCTCTCTCCCTTGATGCTGACATAACAGTGCTAGCACAGTCCATTTAGTGTACATTTATTATAATATTCATGAGAGTTGCAAGAAGCCCACTTTCATTTATGGGCGTCTCGTCTCGTTCTATGCCCACAGTACTAGTTCTACAGGAATTCACAAAGGCAGCTTCAGCTATTGGGTTCATGACTACTCCTGTTAACAAATCAGTTGCCATTTCACTTAGCAACCGGCATGTATCTAACATGCTTGGCAATGTTCGGGAAGTTTGTGTTTATGTTTTGTTAACATGGTAATGTCATGCTGAATGTTTCTTGAGATCATGCTTTCTTGAAATTTTACTTTTTCTGCACATTTTATGAATTGTTTGTAAGCAAAAACAATAAGACGAGCTATAAGAGGCATCAGCTGGGTCCAACATGGTGAAGAAATTGCACAAAAACATGTCTTTTGAGTGTGATAATGTGGGTTTTTTCTAATTCCTTTTCTTTGTTTTTCTCAAAACTTACATTTTTGTGACATGTCCCATTTTCACATACTCAAATTATCAAATTAGGTTGAAATTTCAGTTATGATCCTTACATCTGTATCTTCAATTTGACAAATTGCTTTTTTGCTCCTTTAAAAAAAAAATTAAGATTTTTTTTTTTCAATGCAAAAAAAAACAACAACGACAAAAACCCAACAAAACAAACCATAACATTATTACATGTATGCAGAGTATTTATCATTGTAATAAATTCATAAAATCTGTATTTTTTAATCTTTCCAAAAAATAATCTGACAAAAACTGAGAGGGAGGTGGAATGAATCATGTGTAATTTCTAGACAAATTGAGTTCAATGGGAAATAAAAAGATACCTAAAGATGGACAAAAAATCCAAGATTGCAACAGATATTTTTTAGTGTTCCTAAATAATTAATAACAGTGCTAGGTATACAAATTGATGATTGAAATGTTCACTTGTGAATATATAGGATTGTTTGGAACCCTAATATTATTGTGTAGCTCCATATTTCAGAAAAAGTACCTTCACTGCTAAATTTCCCCTTATATGCATGAAATAACTTTTCCCCTGGTATAAAGTCTACCAGCCATTGTTTGAAAATCAAGTTTCCCTTTTCATGGAATGTTATTTTAATATCATAATCAATTCTTACTGCATAGTATTATAAACCATTGTTCGCAACATCCCTAATGAGCTAATACACTCAAATATTTGGGAAGAAAAAACCCATAAATATATTATATGTCGCTGGTAAAGTGCAGCAAAATTTTAATATAAAAATTTAGGGTTTGTAAAACAACTATCTTTAAAGTTTTCGAGTTCTAAAATCGTCTCTAGAATCAAAATGTATAAAAAAAGAACAAGAACTGGACTTCTGTTCTCTCTGTAACTTTCAAGGTTGGAATTCTAATCTTAAAATGATTTTAGTACTGCAGTTTGACATTAGTTTGATCATAACACCTTTCGATCTTTTTCTTTTCTTTTTTTTACATTTAAAAAAAAAATGGATATAAAACAATTTTGATCCATACCAACAATGTGTATGTATACTAAAAAAAAAGGACACACAAATAACAAAAATTTTAAATGAACATTTTTAACATCTAGCCAATAGGTGGAGTGAAAGAAGTAGTGAATACGACCTATAGGCTACACACCCTACAAAGAAAATGTCACAGAGAGTTATACTTTCATAATAAATACAGTTCTGTAAATTGAAAATGAATGTTTAAAAGGAAAGGCCACAAACAGGTGATCAAGGATAAGAAAATAAAATAAAAAATACTTACACAAAATGAGAGTCAAAATATTCCTTTTCAAGCCGAGCACGGCTATCTGGGGCAGACCAGAGTTTGACAGGATCAGTTGTCACAGTGAACAAGGCAATACCAGCACATAAAACACCAGATATTACCAACACCACAATCTAGAAAAAAATATTATTTCTTAATTCAAGATGCAGCTCTATATCACATTGAAGAATTAAAATTTCATTCCAAGTTCACAAGAATATTGTTCCAGTCTAATGTACATGCTTCATATCAGGTGAATTTAAAACTAAAAAAAAAAATAAAAAGAAAAAAAAATGAAACCACAACAACAAAATGCTCCCAATTTTGATCTTTGATTTTATCAACATAACTTCTCACATTCTGTTCAGATTTCATTTGAATAACTAAAATATTCGAGGCTATTCCAAAACCATGTCAAAAAATTAAATAATGAATTCATATTTCACAATAATTAATAAAAAAAATAAAAAATTAAAAAAAATTAATGTAAAAATAGTCAATTGCAACACTACAAATAGTACTATTTAAAGTTCATTATTTTCTTGGATATATAGACCTTGCTTCTGGTAGATCAAATCCACTTTATACTTGTGTACAGCATAACGGACAATGAACAGAGCATGTTGAACTCTGTAAACACGTCTTCTTGCTTATCTTTATTTTTCATTCAAATAATCATGGAATCTTGTTTTGAATGTTTAAAAAAAAGAAGAAGAAGAAGAAGAAGAAGAAGAAGAAGAAGAAGAAGAGGAAGAAGAAGAGGAAGAAGAAGAAGAAGAAGAA
>JBCJKE010132624.1:0-10764 GCA_039654525.1 Melibe bucephala
ATATATATATATATATATATATATATATATTATATATGAGCCAAGGTCAAAAGGTGACCTAGTTTTGCTAACGTTTTCGTCGCCAAAAATAAAATATTCTTGTCACTAAAAACATCACAGTCTACAATTATTGTATTAGATCTGTATTAAATAGATATCCTCTGATAGATGAAGGCCCTCTCTTTTATCAGAAAAGATATTTATTTAAAAAAGAGATATATTTAATGTAGACGTCATGGTAAAACAAATTCGCAACTATCGCCATTGAAAGAGAATAAGATGGAAAGTGTGTAAAAAAAACCATAACTACATTGCGTAATCATTATACAAATATTCAAGTATAAATGAAATTATATACGTGGTTTCCCTATGACATGTAGTGTCACACAAACAGACTTAATTAAGTAAAATGAAATTTAAAGGACTAATATGGCAAATGAGGTAGAGTATTTTATGAAATATTTAAAGCAGACCTAATTCTCTTTCATTTAAAGTCTTGACAAAGGCAAAGGCATTCAAGAAAATGAAAAAAAAAATGGATTTAAAGTATTTTAAAATTGTTTGTGTCACAATGTCACTAGGGAAACCTATCCCCTGTTAAAATTTTCAAGCACAGTTAGTTTTCTATTAGTTGATACTTCAACTGATCACTGGCAGTGACTTTCCCTTGATTCAACATGGCGTTCCTGAAAGAAGGTGAGTTTTACATCGTGTAGCACTTAAGTCTAAAAGTTTGAGGGAAACTATTTCTATTGGAATGTCACAAGGGAAACCAAAAAGATGATGTTTTTGGGTCCCAGGTTATATTTTGTTTACTTTATGATTGTATTTATTCATGAAATATAATCAGTAATTCATTCTTTGTTTTCTCCCTCCATTCCCTGCTCTACAAGGAAAATTTGGGGTGAAACCGGCATTTGCTACACTTTTTGTGTTGGTGTCATGCTGTCATAGGGAAACTAGTTGGTTGAATATACTAGATTTCAAATGTAATTTTGCAATGTCTTTTAAGTGAAGGAACCTGGAATTATGATTTCACTCAGTCTTTAAAGTTTCAATACTCAGTTATCGTGTTACATGCTGATCAAAAATACATGTAGTTTCCCTCGTGATCGCAGGACCTGCTACACTATAACATCGGTGATATTGCTGTATTTCGTTCGAGGGAAACGCTTCTCTTTAGTTCTAGCTGTGATGCTATTTCAATGAGTGAACTTTGTTTCAATTATATCTCAAATTGAAAATTATTATAATTTTTGGTGATACTTTAAATTTATACTGTGTTCTTAGTGCACCTTCATGAAACATAGTTTCCCCGTGACACTGTGAGACCATGTGATTTGTGTACTATGTCACAAGGGAAATCACATTTCAGTACAACTTTATACCATGACAGATTTGTGTTGTTAATATTCATCACATCATCTTCTTGTTACTTAAATATTGGGATTGATCTATTGATAAAGTGTAATGTATATAATAGCCCTTTACATAATCGTTTCTAGTTTCCCTGTGACAAAATTTAATTGCTACACCTCCTTTCATAGTGTAATTTGGTTTTATATTTGAGGGAAACTTTGTTTTCTATTTTGCCAAACCTGGTGATTACAGAAAGAAGAGAAACTGTTTTATAGGCCTTTGGGGTAACAATAATAAAGGAATAAAATTCTTCTAAGGAAAACACCATCAGTTTTGAAGAAAATCAAATTAAAGTTTTCCTGTGACTATGACACCATTAATCTAGATCTAGTTAATAATTCATTTCTTTTTTTTTTTTTTTTTTTTTTAACATACATTATATATATATCTGTGAATTCAGTTTACAGTAGGCAATTTTACACAATTTAAATGAATGCTAGATCTAGAATTTTGATCTTATTATGTTGATAGCTTTGTCTTATTGTGTTGTATCATAAACTTTTTTTTATCTCTTATTTGTACAGTCTTGCGTCCACGGAAGCCAAAGCCTAAAAAACAGTCTCCTAAGTCTAATGCCCAAAAGTTAAGGGAACATAAGGCTAGGATCAAAGCAGATCCTGTCTTATATGCAGAATGGAAAGAAAAGAAGAAGGAAGAAAACCGCCGTCGTCGAATGAGTCTAACAGAGGAGCAGAAGAAAATTGAGAGGGAAAAGGCTCGTTTAAGGCAGCAAATTTGCAGGTAAAATACGCCAATTAAATTAATTGTCAATAAATGCTTTGCTATATGTTTGCCTCAGACGACTCAGAGTGCCCTGACAGCACTACAATAGGATTTATGTCTGTCACCCTTTCCTCCTTAATTTGATTCCCAGACGTGGCAGAGTTTTTTCATGGCCCTCCTGTTCGCCCAGTACAAAAATAGACTCGTCGAAAGTAAAGGCACTGCGGAAAGCAGTGGAAACCTACATAATAAGGTCATAAGTCTGGAAATTAGAGCCCTAGTACCCTACACTTAATTCGGAGTATGGGACATTTACTTACTATATTTTTACTTCTACCTCAGTTCAGATACTTGTAGGATTCCTAACATTACTGGGTAGACATAGGGATGTATTAATTTGTTTGTTTGTTTCATTGTTATTAAAGGATTCTGTTGACTAAATATCTTGTTTTTCTATAGAACTATGATATTGATAAATGGCAGGTTTATCAGTAAGTGTGAGTGCCACTGTAATTTCTCTGTATTATGCCACTGTGACTAATATAAAGTAAGAAAGTGAACAAGGAATTATTTTAAAAACTTGAGTATTCAGTTGAAGTTGGAGTACTCACATTCACATGAATAATATATTATTCTTAAGATTATATTGGTAACTCTATAAATGATGAATTGATTTATCTGCTTGCTTTCAAAATCTACTTTTTTTTTTTTTTAGGGAGAGGAAAAAGACTGCAGAGGGCAAGGGTCAGCAGCCTGAAAGACCAAAAAAAGCAGATACTCCAAAGCGCACATGTGTAACCAGAGTCCAGACTCAAAAGGCAGCCGAGAAAAGAGAAAAGAACAGATTGAGGCAACAAAAAAGGCGTGCGAATATGTCTGCCCAGAAAAGGAGGAGGGTTAATGAAAGACGTCGTGAGCTCTACAAAAGAAATCACACGAGCCCTCTCAAATCCGCAAAGTGAGGATTCGCCTGGATGCCCTTCTTCGTGGTATTCAAAGGTCAATCAAAACCTCTAGAACAAAATTGACCCTATTCAAGATGAACTTTCTGAAAAAAATTTTGGCTCGTCAAAAACCTGAGGCTCCACATCCAGATTCATTTTATAAAAGGCCTCCAAGAAGTAATCTTTCTGTGGAACAATTTTTTGACAAAAACGGTGTGGATTTTCCAGGACCGAAGGGTTCGCTCACACAAAAAAAGTGCTTACAAAAACTATGGTTGAACTTCTGCAAGACTTTGAAAAGCTTCATCCGGACATGAAAATGAGTTTGACCACATTCAAAAGGAGGATACCGAACAATATTGTGCTTTCGAGCAGTCGAACATTTTTGCAGTGCCTCTGTGAAAAGTGTACTAATATTATGCTCCTTGCAAATGTAATTAATCCATATTTGGATAAGAGGTGTAAGGACATGAATGTGAGAATGAGTGTGAGAGTGAGGGCGAGAATGACTGAAAGAATTTCTGATGTGGAAAATTTAGTGGAACGTACTTTGTGTTTGGATGCTGGAAGGGATTGCTGGGATAGGGAATGTTCAAAATGTGGGGTGAGGCCTTTAGTAGATGGGATAAGGCAGGCAGTAGGGGTAAGGGGAAATGAAATTAGGAAATGGTCGAGGTGTGAAAAAACTGAAAAATCATCGAAAGATCTTGTTCATAGGGAAAGCCCTGTCAATGAAATCATAAGTATGATGCATGATAGTCTTGGATGTATGTCAAGACATTTGAAAACTGCTCAGTGGCAACGGAAAACGTACCAAGAACTTAAACAGAAGCTACCAAAATTCCATTCCATGTGTACAATCGATTTTGCAGAGAACTATCTCTGCAAGTTCCAAAACGAAATCCAAAGTGTGCATTGGTCGTACAGTCAGGTTTCAGTTCATCCGTGTGTTTTCTTTTATCTCTATCAGGAAAATGGATGTTCAAAACTTAAAACTGAGTATGTACTTTTTTAATCAGATGACCTGAACTATGACTGTTATTTAACTAAAAATATATTCTAGATTGGTGCATTTCACACATGGTTGAAAAGGGCATGGCTACCATACATCTATTTAGCGACGGCTGCTGCAGCCAGTACAAAAGCCGTTATACTTTTTATCACTTGTCCGAATTGCAGTGCAAGCACCCTGATATTACAATTTCCAGGCACTATTTTGGTGCCAATCATGGCAAGTCACTATGTGACTCCAGTGGGGGAGTGGTTAAAAACTCAGCGTCTAGGGCAGTTGCTTCTGGCTCTTATATAATCCAGAATGCAACTGATATTGATATTTTTAATTTTTGTCAGGAAAAGTTGCTGATCTCAGATTCATCATCATCATGTTATGATGCAGGGAAGAATTGTGCTCCTCATTTTCATAAAGATTTTATTTGCTCTTTTGTCCTTGTGACATCTGAGAAAGAGAACTGCCAACCGACCACAGCTAAAGAGTGTTAGGGGGACACAAAACATACATTTTGTTAAACCTAAACGACAGCAACATGAACTAAAATTTAAATGTCTCTCTTGAATTTGTGATGTTTGCCTTCTTGGAGAGCAGGGTGAATGTGCTACTGAAGGATTTAGTTCCAAATGGGAAGTTGTATGTTTGAAATCCTCAGTTACTAAAAGATCAAGGCAAACAAAAAAAGCCAAATAATAATAAAAGCAAAAGCCAAAGATCAACAGTACATGATGTACTTCCAGAATTTAATCACATGATAGTGACAGGCTCACAACTAAGTTCATCTGTTTCGTATAATGGGATGTCAAGAGCAGCTTTTTTTCTCACTGTTCAAGAGAGCACATCAAAGTGCCAATCTTTTTCAGAACTTAAAGATGTGATTCTGGTCATGTCCTTTTATTTTTCTAACCACCCATTACTTCATCTTACTCATATTGTCATAAATGTGTTATTTATCTGGGAATTGTTGATTCTGTCGCTCAAAAGCTTGTGCCTTCTGGTTTAAAAAATAAGATTTTTCCTGTTCTCACCATTGGCGATGGTAACTGTCTGCCCCGTGCGCTAAGTTTGTTTGCTTTTGGTGACCAGGACCCCCATGCATGTAGAGATTAGGTGTAGAATAGTCGCAGAGATGGTTACTAACCCTCTTGATTATCTTTGCATGGACAGTAAGGACTTGAATTTTCTATGCCAGATTTCGGATGTTTGTAATGCCAGTGTAGAGCAAACTTTCCAACAGGAGGTTTTAAGTGTTTGCCGCAATTCTTCTTTCAAGGGTCTTTGGCAAGTCATGGGGGCATCAAACGTCTTTGGTGTTCCTATAGTTTCTGTTTATCCAGATTATGGACCGCAGCCTATCAGATAATTTTTCAATTGGATTCTTACACCAAGGAATGAAAATTCTTCTCATAAGTTTATGCTCATGTGGTCTTCTACTGAGTGTCATAGTTCACAAATGCCTGTTGGGTATTGGACTGCAAATCATGTTGTTCCTTTGCTTCCTCTGAGTGAGCCGACACTGGAAGAATTAAATCATAAGTTACTGCCTAGACCCATCTTCAATGCCAAATCTTTTTATTCTTATTTTTTATTTCATTATAAAGATTCTCACGAAACTTTGTTCTATGGTTTTGAAATATTTCTCTCATTGATATTTTTGTGTTAGAGGGCATTTGATTTTTATTATAATTTATAGTGTGCTCCTGATAAATCTACTAATTTTAATTTGATGATATCAATTGTGTCAGTGGTGGGCCAAAATGTAGACTATTGCATGCAAATTTAATATGAAGATGAATGTTTGTTGATACATGAAGTTATACAATGTTAATAGGCCTATCGCTTTAATTAATGTCACAGTCACAGGGAAACTGGAAAATTTATGTGTACATATTTTAATTTTTGTGGCATTCTTAATACATAATTATATGGCATGTTTGAAATAATTCATTTACCTTCTTCAAATCAATTTTGAAATTGTGTGAATTCATTATCAGTATAATATCAGGTAGAAATTGGATTTTCTACAGCTATTCGTTTGGTTTCCCTAGTGACGCCTCTTAGTGTCACCCTATTTTTGGTCACAGAGAAACTGATTTTTATTTTTTTAAATGTTTGCCCATGCATTGATAATTTTTAAAAATATCTTTGGAGTTGTATTGCCTCTTGCTTCAATTCATTTAATTTTTATTTTTAGTGACTATTGAATTATATTTTTCACTTCACGAGAATTGACTCGTTACACATAAATTTCCCCCGTGACGTGCTACACGATTGTTCATTATTTTCAACTTCCATTTTATACTTTTTATCAAGGGAATTGAGTAAACATTCCCTTTGTTAACTATATCAATATGTTTTTCTAAGTAATTGTTGTTATATGATAATCAGACTCTGTTTGGTGTCACATGTCTTAAGGGAAAGAGGTTCCAACATTTTACCTTAACTTTTCTCAAACCTGCTTACCAATACCTTGTTACTATGTTATATTTTCTAAAAGTAATAAATTTATATTTTAAAGTACTGAAAAGTGGCATTTCTTTCTTTCTTCATGCATGTTTCTTTAGGTCCCTTTGATTAGGCACCTTTTGACCTTGGCTCATATATATATATATATATATATACAATATATGTATCTAATTTATGTTCGTCTACTTACTACTTTCGTTATTTGCCCAAGTTCCACAATTACATGTACTATATAAAGAAGTACACATTTTATGTGCGCTGTCTAGAGAATATAATTCAATCGGATAATGATACTGATATTTTCTCAATTCTCAGATCATAATATTTGGTATAGTGCTGCATTTTAAAGTTGCTTACTTCTGCATTTACATGTATAAATAGTAATTAGTATTAATAGTATAAAACCTTTCTAAAGTCATCCATATTTTAATGCTTCTCCAGAGTGTTCATTGTCACTTCTTTAGATTTAGATGATAATTATATTCTTCCTAGATGACTTTTCCATTAACACCCTTAAAGCTGGTAGTGGATACAATTGAGCTTTTTGTTGATGTCTGTCTTTTTACAGTGTATAATAATGTACTTTAGGCAGTGGTCTTTGATAATGTCTACTAATAGTACTATACTATTACTCTTATACTATACGGTTGACTTCACTTGATTTGATCTTTAAAGTTTAAGTTGATTTTTTTCTTTGGAACAAGGACTGCTGTAAAGAAATAAATAGGAAATCAAAACGCTTGTGTTGACTTCAACACAAGCGTCGCTTCGCCTAATATGTTGATCCAAACTTTTTGCCCTAACCATTGAAATTAAGAAGAAAAAGAAAACGGATAAGTTGATGTTAGCAACTGCTAGCCTCCTACTCCCAGTCCTGGGCCCAGCAGGCAACGCTAACGATCGGCGCAGGCATACATGATACCGCTGATTGAATCGTCGTAGACATACACTGTGTTGTTACCAAAGATGTTAAACTTTGAAGTCATAGTATAGTTAAACATCTTTGGTTGTTACACTGTCAGGATTTGGCTTAGGCTAGACAAAGACGACACTCTTGCTCTTGTAGCATATGTAGGCTACGTCTATAAGTGTGTGCGTATGTGTGCCGTTTAGTTGCTTCTATCTACAGTGTATAATGAAACAAAAATCCAGGGCAGCGTAACATTAACAGTTATCACTATAAATTATATATATATATGCCTTAAGCTTTGATGGTTGTTGTGAACTTCAGAAGTGTTGATCTTTTTTCTACTCCTCCAACAAGATAACTTAAGTGAAGTCGACTGTACCTTTCCAATACATGATCATTTAGACTTTTCCACTTGAGCATTCATCTTCGTCACACTTCATGGTTCTGATTCAATTAACATATTATGTATATGTACTTCTAGTGTTGGAATTGTAGTTACATTTTTTACATGTATATTTTGTGTAAGTGTGAGTAATGCCCCATTTGCATGTAGGGTAGGAACCTTAGAGTTTGGCATAGGGGGATGTACCGTTACTTGATTCCCCAGCATGGAGGCTTCTCCCATTGGGCTGGGGACATCACTCACGTTTGTCACTTGCGACTGCCTACATTTAAACGCAGTATTCTGTCTATCAACACCATTGCCATGATAAGAAAAAAGTAAAATAAATACATGTATTGAATACTATAACCAAGCAATAAAAAACAATGTGTACGCAATGGCTTAACTAATTTCCATTACTGATTACGAATATATAGTTTTTTTTAATTTGATCAAAAAATTCGCCCACGGTGGCAACTTCAAAGTGCAACCTGAAAGACGCAGGATAGTGGACCAAATTTCAAGCAGTAGCAGTGTTTGATTTCTTGGATTGGCAGTGAGGGATGTGCATTCGGCACCAAGGGACTGTATTGCAACGGGCCATTCCTTCAGACTATTTGTTTTTTGTGTAAACGGGGCATAAGTGTCTGTGTGTGCAAGCATTATAGAAATTACACTGTAATTATTATTCAAATTCTGGCCCATATTAACAATATTATTGTGAAATTTGTATCTGTATTTTCTAACAAACAAGAACTAACAAAAACAAACCAAACCAAAAAAAAAACAACAAAAAAAAAAAAACAACAACGAACAAACAAAAGTATTATTAATAATTTAATGAGAAAACAGACATACTACTGATGACAAAGTAACTGATGAATGAAATGCACTTTTTTATATTTATTGACATAAAGCAATGTCTCCCTCAACTTTAAGTAAAAAACTAACAAAACAATGAAAGAGGATAGATTTCAGAACAGATCTATCATGATTACAAGAAGAGGGAAAAAAAAAGAAAAAAGGCTGATTTAATAAGATGAAACTTGTAAGGTGCTCTAAAGAGCAAATTGAAGGAGACACCACTTAAATATAAACAAACAAATGGATTATGTCTGATCTAAAAAAATATATGTGTATTACATTCATAAAGGAGCAAACATCAAAGCACACTTCACAACACATTCATACAGTTGTATGATCCACTCAACGCACAATTAATCCTTGGATTCATCATTAGTAACTTGGTAGGGTTTTTCCACTTTTTTATGACCACACTTCTTTATGACAACGTCTTCCACAGGTCGATCATTTGATCCGGTCTTGGTTTTTTCAATGGCTCTGACAACACTCTGCAATTGTGAAAGATCATCATATGATGTTAACTGTTGACAACAACTTGCATTTGAATCTAAGATAAAAGGTAACAGTAAGAGCAAAAAAAGCAAAAAACAAACAAACAAAAACAAAACAAAAAAACAAAAAAAAAACAACAAAAAAAAACAACAAAAAACCCAACCCAACCAAGAAACAACAAAAGCAGAGAGATTTGTTGGACATGTCCTCAATAAACATCATAAAAGTCAAAAGCATTGCGTTTAGATTTTCAAGCTCATAATTATACGACAAATCAAGATTGTCATCTAACTTACACTTACACAACCATCTATACCATTTGAATAATGGGCCTTTTCTAACCAGGGAGATAAAGTCTAACATGCATTTTCCTAAGATTGACAGATTTCAAATGCATGCCTCCGGCTTTTCAACTTCCTGACAACTGAAAAAGTGAACCCACTTGAGCTTGAACAGGAAATAAACAGTATGAAGAAACCCTTGTTAAGGTTTGTCACTATCATGTTATAATATTTGGGACTGTGCCAATATTGGAGGGATCTGCAAATGTGGTACTGGTAGACTGATATTGGACAGCAATATATAGGCTACTAACAATGATTAAAAATGAACCATTTCAATCAATTTATCATACAAACAAATAACGATGAAACAGTCAACATACATAATTTTATTTTCATGACACACACAAAAGATCCTGTTTAACCTTTCATCGTAACCTAAAATGTATAACAGTCTCTTGTAATCACTATACACGAAGCCTCATTAAATGAAAGTGTCAGGTATGAAAGAAAAAAACAAATGGGGAACTATTTCAATCAACATAGAATAGGACAAATGCAGCAACTATTCCATTCCAAGAAGGTCGTTAAAATCTTTGGCTTGATCAAATCCAGTGAGTAAACCGAAATAGGATGGTACAGATGCCTTGACGCGTTTGTGTAATTTATAAACCACATGAACGAAAAATACAGACCATGATCTAACCTCAAAATCATTAATGAGGTTATTGGGTAAATGTGTATTATACATATAATTATTTCTCTTTCACCCCAACTGGCCTTGTTATAGCCTTGGTCTGTATAATTTAAAAAGGCTACTTGTAACTGGAGTGCTGAGACATTTTATGCTTAGATTTTGCAGAGGCCCAATAACAGACCCTCTTCATCTTTGTATACACAACACCTTACCATTCATTATTTAGTCATATATGATATCGCTTTCCTCTATTAGTGCTTAGTACATAGTATAAAACATAATTAGTGATTTATATGTCAACCCTAATTTTTAAAAATTTATTATTGTATAGGCTAGCCAGGCTTTGATAAAAGAGATAATGGTGGGGGAGAAAAAATGATCACGCTATAATGAAATTCACCTACAGCTCATAATAGCTGGGCATAGATGTTTGAGATGCAAGGTGTTTATTTATTTCTATACTGGGAAGAGGAATATAGGGCATTTACAGTGAAGTCTCCATATATGAGCCAAGGTCAAAAGGTGCCCCATTTGCAATTAAAAATCAAAACCCCTCAAATGGTCAGCTTTTTGTGCC
>JBCJKE010132735.1:0-10764 GCA_039654525.1 Melibe bucephala
ACACGTTTTGCTCGATAGCAGAAAATCCAGGTAGCCGGCCATGGCCTGCTGTACTGCAGTCTTGAATAAAACGGCAGGGATCAGAGAGGCATGGTCCCTAGTCCAACAGCAGTGTATTGAAAACTGTTTCATACATGCAGGTTTTGTGGTGAGGAATGATGCATGTAGAGGAAGAGCAGGAGATTGACCCCATGCAGCCTAGCAAGAAAGCTGATGTCACGGACAACTTCGGCAGCCTCTTTAGCAAATTAAGTGACCTGATATCACTTACTGCAACAGCAGAAGCCTATTTGGCTGTTGACGAAGACTCGACAACGTCAGAGGTGTTGTCAACAAAAGAGATTGTCAACTCTGTGACAGAGAAAAGCTCATACGAGGAGGCAGAGGAAGAATTACCTATAAAAACTGCTCCTTCAAAAGAGTAAAAACTTCATTCAAGTGCATAGAAAGCAAAGTTTATCACTGCATCGAGGAGTTCAATCTCCTGGGTGGACTGCCATGGCAAGGTTCAGTTTTGGAGATAAAAGGTACCGTCAAACAGGGTGACTCAGGCCACTATAAAAAAAAAAAGATTTTTTGAACGTAGAAGGTGATTTTCACATGATTTTATTATTCTGTGAGTTTGTCTTTTGTTTTTGTTTTGTTTTGGGTTTTTTTTTTTTGGAGGGGGGGGGGGGGGGGGGGTGTTGTTGATTTTTATTATTCCACATCTACTGAGAATTAATTTTAAGAAATCAGTTTTGCAGCAATCATTTGAGCGGCCTGACAGTTGATTCAAGATGGCTGCCACAAGCACGTAAAATTTGCCATTCCAAAATTTCAAAAACGTGTAATCAATTACTATAAGGCCATGTGCACATACTTAAAAGATAAGTTTCCCCATGACAACAAATTCCTTAACAAAATCAGTGCTGCATCACCTGATAATTTAGTTAAGCCTCAAGCCATCAGCAATTTTAAGCACATTATGTACGATCAACCTGCTTTTATCCCAAGTGGTGCCACTGCTGACGTGGTTGAGTCCCAACTTTGTCGTCCCCAGCTGACAATAATGGAAAACAGGCTCCCAGAGGGTGATAGAATTGATGAAAGGTGAGCAAAGCAGGCCTTCATGGACATAAATACCAAATTTGCTTGCAACTTTTTGCTGAATCTTTTTGTAGTACCACACTCTTCAGCAAGTTGCGAAAAAGTATTTTCGTGCGTGAGAAAGATCAAAACAGATCAGAGAGGGAAATTAGGAGATAAACTTTTGGAGGCATTAGTTATCACAAAGTTTATCCCAGGATGCCCACTTCAACGCAACCATTCATCAGAAATGCTGAAGTTCCTCAAAACATCCTGTCTGCGATCACTCCCCAACAAAGCGGAAACAAAGGCTGAAACTGTCTCCAACTCACTCATCTGAATCTCCTGAAGACACTGGTAGCAGGACAGCTGCGCAGAAAAATATGAATTTGTTTTTGAAAATATGGTAAAACTGACAAAATTTAGGCTGAAAATATGGAGAAAAAAAAATGTAGGGCTTTGGCAAGTCTGTATATTCCTAGCAAGCCTCACCCTTATAGAATAAAGATATGGAGTGCCGCAGAATCCCGTATGGGGTGCCTGCTGAATTTTTCAGTGTAATGTGGGAGGAGCGATGAGAAGAGGACTCATAGACTAGGCCACCAAGTCATCATGAGTGTTGGCCATGAGTTTTTAAATAAATATAATCATGTTTTTTATTTTGACAATTTTTTTTACCTTCTTGCCAGTGACACCTCTGCTGCGGACCATTCGGAAGAATATGGTCGGATGGCCCCTCAACAAAGGAAAGGACAAAAAGGGGACCATCTCCATGATACAAAAAGGCAACATGCTTGCTACAAAGTGGGTTGACAAAAGAAAAGTCAACATTTTATCTACCGACAGCAACCCCACAATGTCATCCGTGTCTCGTCGTACAAAGTCGGGTCTAACGGAGTTTTCCATCCCTACCCCTGTCGCCAACTACAACATTAACATGGGAGGCGTGGACCTGACCGATCAGTTCCGTGCTTGATATCAAGTCGGCAGAGCCAGCAAAAAACGGTGGAGGTACATGTTCTGGTTCCTGGTTCAAACCTCCCTCGTCAATGGATTTCTTCTCCTGAAATCGGCTGTGCCTAATGCGAAACGCAGAACACCTACATGCAGGCATCTTGCCTTCCGCATGGGTGTGCTAAGGGACCTTTTCATTCGCTCGGCAGCCTCTAAGCCCAAACCACTCACCGATGTCCCATCTGTTTCTGCCATTACCAACACAGAAACCATTAAAAATTCCAGAACTGAAGGCCGGAAAAGGCGATGCTACCAATGTGCGGCAGACAAGAACAAAACTCCCAAAGGAAGGACAGCAGAGACTGTTTATGGTTGCTAAGTGTGTGGAGTCAATTTGTGTCCTGGACAGTGTCATGTAAAATTCCACAAACTCATTTAATCACAAAACACAGAGCCTCAAACGGATAAAATGAGACATTTTTGGGGGGTTTTTTCTTCTTCTTTTTTTTTTTTTTTGCCAATTTAAATTTTTTCTGTATTAATATAATGACTTCAATATGAAAGTACATTCATTTCTTTACCCTCTTGATTTTTTTCAGAACCGTACTTTGGTGAGAAAGGCGTTTAAATGGCATTTTTGTTTGTCATGTCTATTTTGTGACAAGAGTTGCGTCCCTCGGTTGGTGTGCAAAGGGGTTTGAGAGTGAGAGTCAGGGTGGGGCCAGTGAGCATTGGGTTAACCAAGCCCGTGCCCACAACACACCTATCTCAGACCGTATCCTTTCTGGGAAAGATGAGGAACGTACACAAGAATTTGGTTTGAAAGACTTTCAAATGAACAGGGGTTGGATTGATAGATTATGTATATAATTTAAACTTAGGCATAGCATTGGCATGAGGGATATCGGGAGTGAAGCAGTCTCTGCACCAACAGAAACAACAATGGAAGGGAGAGGAAAAGAGCTGCACGAGGTTTAAATGACTTTAACTAGGATGACATACTCAATGCAGATACAACGGGGCTTTTTTCAGTGTTGATAATCTTTCCGATTTTTTCATGTTTTCATGAAATTTCCGATGCATCTGATCCGCCCATGTGCCTGTGCACCCCGCGTAACTAATTGATCTACGGAAACACTTCCGAGAACCGAAAATCAGTTGAGTGATACCACGGCAAAATTGACAGATATCGATACTCACAGTATTTTCCATATTTACACAGCATCAATCAATAAGAAAGTACTCTCTATCCTAGTGAGCTATTTCAACATGGACAAAAAAGAGGTGGTAGTTGAACACTGTACAACTATCGAACTTGTGAAATGTGACTCAGTGACTATTTTCCTTGCAGTCCAGGACCTTTTTGACACAAATGGCATTCACTGGAAAAACTTGCCATCCTGTCTTTTAGACTCGTGTGCTGTTATACGAGGCAATAAATCTGATTTTGAGACTAGACCTAGAAAGCATGCCCCTCACCTTTTAGACATAAATGGAGATTCTTGTCACCATGTTCATAATGCAGTGAAACGGTTTTGTGAGCCATTTGAGTTTTGGGTTGAGCGCTTATTCCTCGACCTCTACACTGACTTCAAGTGGTCATCAGAAGTAAGGAGTTTGATGGCAGAGCTTTGCTTAATCTTTAATATAAAATTCACAACCTCAGAGAGGATTATTCTTCACAGATGGCTTTCAAGCTATGACTTGGCAATGTTCACTCTCAGGCTTTATGACATGTTTAGACTTTTATTTTTATTGAACCACGAATAAAGAGGTTTTCAAATTCATCCAGACTCTCAAAAATCAAAAGGCAGAACTAAGAAATTTATGACGTCCTAAACCTTGTCAGGGACAAGCTCAAGACAATGACAAAAGAAGGCAGGCTCAGAAAGGAAAGGATCCGAGAGAGACTGTTCAATCACAACCACCACACAAAGCTAGTGCTCCATTTTTATGTGTCAGTCCTTCCAATGCTTAAGGAGTATGTTGTTAAGTTTCAAACCAGGGAACCACTCATTCATAAGTAGCATGATCACCTAATGGCAACAAACGAAAAATTCCTGGCCTGCTTCATCAAGGCAGAGAAGCTCTTTGAAATTTCCCCCAAAAGACAGCCTGCTCTGGACGTTGACTGCATGCATCAGCAATCATCTGGCTTTGTCAGATTGTTTCAGTGGTAGATCCACTGAGAAACTTTTAAAGGAAGAGATGAGACATCATTTTTTGATAAAGTGCAACAAGGACTTCAGGCAGGCAGCAAAGCATCTTCTCTCTGCATTCCCCCCAACCAACCCCCTTTTAGCCAATTTATCTGCCATGGATCCCTCAGCACCTGACCATACAGTTGTGGGGAGATGTTTGAAAAACTTGACAAAAAGTTTTGACCATTATCTGTCTGACGATGAGCAGGAGAAGATTTTGGTTGAAATAAAACATTATGTGATTTCACCAAGACAATATTCTGGTGAAAGAGCAGATGTGTGGTGGTCTAAACAACATGTTTTCCCCATCCTTCAAAAGTTGTCAAGGGCCCATCTTTCAATTTTTCATGGACCTCGGGTGGAAGGCAGCTTTTCAAAAATGAAAGCCACCGAAGTCAGCAAGCATGGACATTTCGACATTTTCAGCCATTCAAACCATTAAATATTCAGTAAAATCAAGAAACACTAATGCAGAGGAATGTTTTAAGAGAAAAGATATTCTTCATCAAGAAATAGATTCCGGCCTGGTGATGGCCATGAAAACTTCTGCTATGAAATATAACAAAGTCCTTGTACAGGAAAAGCAGAAGGAGTTGGAGAGAAAGACAGCGTTTGACCTAGATGTGAATAAACTGCAGACTAAAGTCCATGCAAAAATCATCCGTGAGAGAGCCGTTAGGCAGGCCCTGAAGGCCCATTCTTCTTGCCAAATTAAATCTGCCAGGAAGAGGCTTCACAGTCAGACCCAGACCATAGGGCCTCCTTCAAAGAGGCAGAAGAAGTAGAGATTTCAGACCATTCCTCATCAGGCCTATAAGCTGTTTTTCATGCCTTTATGGGTAAGTTTGAAGTTAGTTCTGAATTTGTGTTGAAACTTTGAGGTTGCGACGACCTCGGAAAATTTTCCTCTTTTTTTACTTTTTCTCATTACCAGCACTGTTTTTTACGAACGTTAGCTCAACAAGACCCTCTCGATGAAAGGGGATGCATGCACAGAACAAAAGATTCCAAACTAGAGAATCTCAATTCTTGTGGCAGCAAACACGGACGGCAGTCAAAAGTTACCCCTTCCTACCTTCGGAAAATTTGAGAGGCCAAGATGTTTGAAGAACATCCGAACTCTTCCTGTAACATGCAAAGCCAACAAATAGCCTGGTTGATGGAATCAATCTTTGAGGAATGGCTCAGAAAGTTAGACAGACGATTTTTACTTGAAGGCTGAAATGTATATTGTAGTGGACAATTGCAGCGCTCATCTTCAGTTGGATGGCTTGAGAGCAGTTAAAAATGTCTTTCTTCCACCCAATATGACAAGCATGTTGCAGTCTTGTGACCATGGCATAATAGAGAATTTCAAGTGGCTGTGCAGGAAAAAGTCTCTGGAGATTTATCACACTTCTTGATGAAATTGGGCCACACAACACTCACGACAAACTGAAGTTCCTCAAAGCCATCAACAATGGTGCTGCCTCTTGTGATGAAGTGAGGCAAACAACTGATGAGTCCAAGGCCTAATTGAAACCGAAAGTACGCTGGTAATAATGTTGATGTGTAGTGCGAGTGATTTCACTTGAATAAAGGTCACTTCCTGTTGACATCAAAAGAAGATGGCTGTCTTGTTCTCCTTGTGCGCAAGCAGCACCATTGTAATTTGAAGTCTGTGAAAGATGTCCTGAACAGAATTAACGAAATCCTTGTGTCGACACTGACAAATCAAAGTAAAACAAAGGCATTCTTTATAAATACGATTCTATCTGATATTGGAACCTCTGTTAAAGGACGCAAAAAGACAATTACTTTCTTAAGAGTTGCAGAATTTGTCACAAATAAGTCAGCCACTGAATTCAATTTATTACCTGTGATTCGGAGAATACAGTCAATTCATGAGACTTATCTGAATTTGATTAAGTCAGTTGAAAGAAACAGAGTAAAAATAGACAATTTCCTGCTTGAAAGATTTGAATTATCACCTTCTTCCTTATCAGCTAAGTATTTGCAACCTCCTACGCAGTCATCACCACCTTCCAAAGAACTGTTCACACCACCAACAACAACCAAAATAACAACTCCAATAAAAACTTGTCGAGACTGTTGCTGTTACAATTGTTCATAAAATAAAGTAAATATTTCCCTTTTAAAAACTTTAAAGGCAGAGAAGAAAAAACAAAGTGCATTAACTCATTGCGGACGCAGCGATCGTATATGATCAGTAACTCAATACACAGTTGTGGACGTACCGATCGTACACGACCGATCGTACACGATCGGTGTACTTTAACAATTATTTACTCTTGCATATATCGTAAGCGACCTTCTGTGCCAAGGAATAAAACAAACTAGGGGGTTTATTTTATTGGATTCTTCCCCTTTGACTAGAAATGAACGTATTTTGATCATTTGATTCAAGTTTTACATTACGCTATCGAGCGACCCAAATTCTTTCGATCTCGATCAAAATGGCTGCACGCAAGCGATTGTTTAGACGTGAGGAGGTGTTGGATTTTATTGTTGAAAATGGATCAAATGATGAAAGTGATGTTGTTGGACTTTACAATTATGAATCTAGTGATTCTGGTGGAGAGGAAGATGAGGTAGATGAGGTAAATGAGGCTGTGGCACTTGCTAGATCTACACAATCGGCCGATGTAGAGATGGGTTCAGCTGACGAAGGCGGGTCTGAGTCTGATTCTGATCAAGACGAATCAGTTATAGGTCTAGATCTACCTGATGACAGCTCCAGCTAACAGCATGATGACAATATATCCACTGCATCTACAGCACTTGCAGACCAGACTCTTCTAGATCTAGATCTAGCCGTTGATCAAAATCAAGATGAGGATGATTCCGACTACATGTTCGACTGAACCAGGAACCTTGATAATTTCCCCCTGGTCCCTCCTTTCACTGGAACACCAGGCTTCATATTCCCCATCCAACAGAATGATGATGCCACGACACCTCTTTCTATATTCAGTCACTTTATTGGTCGCGATATGGTTTGTCATTTTAAATCGGAGACAAATCTTTTGTATTATGCGAGCCAAGTTATCCGTGAAAGAAAAAGGCGTGGTGTCGAAATGTCACCAAGATCCCTATTCAAAACATGGAAAACCGTCTCAATCAATGAAGTTTAGCGTTTCTTGTCGATTTTGGTTCACATGTCACTAGTGACCAAAAGTATGATCAAGGATTACTGGAGCAGAGACCCGGAAATCAAGACGACATTTGCTTCCCTGTGACGCCCCGAAGTAGGTTCCTGTCGATACTCAGCTTCTTTCGTTTGAATGACAACGCAACATGTGTTCCCAGAGGAGAGGACGGCTATGATCCCCTGCACAAAATTAGACCATTCTACAACCACCTTCAAAGGGTAATTAGTTTTTCTATTTTTATTATATGAAATAGAATAGCCTGGTTTATAGGCTTTTACTATAATATTATACTATAAAAATGATGTATTCTTTTAGTGTGTATAATCACTTTCCAATCCCCTACGACAGCAGAGATACTGGAGACAATCAAGGATCTCTAAGAAAAAGGGGTGTGTGTACTGTGTGCTATGCAAAAGCGAGAAAAAGTGGTGCAGATGCAAAAGCCCTCAAGTCCACAAAAAAGACTTACAAGTGTCGAAAGTGTGACAAGTCGCTGTGCGTTTATCCCTGTTTCGAACTATTTCACATCAAGGAGGACTATTCAGTCTAAATTTAATTTTTGATTGTTTGAAATGGGTGGTATTTCAATAAAGTTTTATAATTATGTTTTTATTCTTTTTACCAAAAAGAAGCATTTGTCAGGTAATTGCAAACACTATGCTACTATTGTGTCCTGTTACACGTGAGTGTGACGTGTCAAAAAAAAATTATTTTTTTTTTGCGTTTGTATGGGTTTTTCCAAAAGATCTCAAATATTTATGAGCCATAATGATTATAATTGATGCTTAGCATGGGATTGGGGAAGAACTGAATTTTATGAGGAAAAAATCAGAAAGCAATTATCTCAAACGATAAATTCACAGTAATTTTTTTTTAAATAGGCTAAAATGCTGCGTCCCAGCATTATCGCCTGAGTCAAAACCTGCGTCCTCATTGAGTTAAAGACTTTCTCAGCTGAGATAAAGCATGAACTTCAAATTAAGTGTCGAAAACAAAAAATATTGCAGAAAGAGAAAAAAATTACGGAGTTAAAGCAGTCAGTGAAAAGGAGTGAATTAAAACTTAAAAGTGTGGGGGGAAAGAAATGAGAAACTTGTATCTATCAAGGCAACACTTAAAAAAAAATTATTGATATGCAATTAAATTTAAGACACTTTAAAAACTGTGGTGTTAAAAAAAGAAGAACTAAGCAACTGCTACAAACATTTTGAGTCTCTTGAGACAAGGATTAAAGATTTAGAATGCAACAACACCATCAATGCTAAACCAGTCATGACAAAGATGAAAAAGGCATACGATGCCAAAATTAGAAGGCTGGCATACAGTCAACCTTCTGTGATGTGCCTGTAAAGCACTGCGGATACCTTCTGAATACATTTTTTGAAGTCCTGTGCGGCCAACAACTTTCTGACAAACCGTCACCAGCTACCTGTGACCAGATGGCGTACGAGCTTGGTGTCCTCACCACAATACAGGCAGTGTCATTCATGTTGACCCAGACGAAGATCATCTGCCTATCTTAGAGTGCAACATCAATCAATGGCTGTTACATGAATGAGATCCATATCACCGTCGATCGCACACAATGACTTGTCCTCCATGTGCGCCATCTCCCAGGGGGTAAAACGTCGGGCTATGTCTCTCATATAGTCACTGCTCTGACTGAGGCAGTAGACGTCTATGCTAGATTTGCTGGGAAACCAGCGACTGAGGTTTTTGCTGCCATGATGTCAATGATAACATCAACATTGACAGACAGAGCAGCAGTGAAGGGAGCTGTGACACATTAACTTTGTCAGCAGCTTGAGACGCAGATGATCCAACTCAACTGCAACATACATCCCTTGGATAGTGTTGCCAGGCAGACAAAGATAAATCTACTCAAGCTGGACCAAAGACATGCGATACAAGGTTGTTGCTATGGATCCCAGGGCGCAGCTGCCAACCTGATCAACGCTATCTCAGTACTGAGGTCAGTTAAGAAAGTTTTAGTTCTATTTCCAGACAATTTTCCTTTTTTCCTCTCGACTAGTTTAGTCTTTATAATATATATATATATATATATATATATATATATATATCCTGTTGCACTATTATTAATTTTAGATTTCAAAATCAATGGTTAATGAGGAATCATCAGTAATTAGTGCAATTGTTATTATTGATGGATATAATCTGTTCATTGTTTCTAATTCAGTCTTATTCAGTTTATAATAATCTTTCCTTCAAAGTGGTCTTCTACGCTCAAAACTTACCTTGGAAATGAGCAGATCATGGCTCAGGTATGGGCACTTGGAACTATGGGGAAAACCTTCTCCGGGCCATGGATGACCAAATTTTATTCAGGGGATATGTCAAATCTTGAAATGGTAAATAAACAACCTTATTTCTACTCAAAACTCAAAGTCAAAGCATACATTTATCACATCACTAACCTGCTATTTGTCCTTGTCTATATTAGCTCTTCATATTCTTTTTTTTTTTTGTAATTTTAAATGCATGACATTAAAAACTTGAAGAAAGATAGATAGAACTTTCATAATCCATCTACTGTGTATTCAGTATCAAGGGTGAGTCTGCCTTATTCATTGAATATGTTCATTTGCTTCATTAGTTATGCAATTCAATAAAAATCTTTTCATTTTTTCTTCTTTTTTTTTAAATTTTAAGCGCCCCCTTGTTCAAGAGACTGAAAAGCAAATTCAGACCTGGATCCAAATGCCACAGACATTGCTCCAAGCAACAGTCAATGTGTTTGGTCAACCACTGTCCACCAACGATGATGCGGTGTTGTCTGCCCTTCATTGCTATGTAAGAGAGATAGAGATATAAATTGAAGCCCTCTCTGGTATTCTCAAGGCTACCTTGACGGTACTCCAGAGACAGCTACACCAATTTTTGAGTGCGGACGTGCTGCCCTTGGAAACAAGAGAAAGCGTCTCGTCAGCCCTAACCTACAACATGACGGCTGAAAGAACTCTTGGGTCCTTAGATAAAATGTACAGGAGAGCACCTGCAGCGACAGGAGGCTTCCTTAATGGAAAAGTCCTGTCCAAATTAAATAAGTGCACTCAATGGCTGAACAGTCAAAGTGTTGCAGATCAAGAGAAACTCATATACTGCAATTTCTGAGGCTAGGTAGAATAGGGGTAAGAGGGACATACATGAAAAAGCTTTGCAGAAAGAAATAAGTGAAAGAAGAGGAGCAGTTGCTGACGAGCGGAAACATAAAAATAAAAAGAAAGTCATTAAATTGATTACAAAGGCCATGAAAACAAAATGTTTTTCTGAATTATTAGAGTGTTGCGAGGCTCTTAAAAATAAAATAAATTTGTTTCTCCAGGATCCAGATACAGTGGAATCTCCCAATAACGACATCTCCGAATAAC
>JBCJKE010132846.1:0-10763 GCA_039654525.1 Melibe bucephala
AGAGAGAGAAAGAGAGAAGCGGAATTTATTGAAAGAAATACCTTATCTCCTTTCATGACACGACCGATTAAATTTAAAGTTGGTGCAAAGGCGGACGGCTTTGTGAATTCTTGCCATAAAGACTGCAATATTATTACATCGTACTATAACTATATGCATATATTAAAGTATGTAATTTAGAATTTCATCTAATCCTTTGACAGTCTTGCGTAATTTCCGGTCACAGACGAGATTAAATTATCGTCCTCTAGTGCAGATCAACCATAAAAGGAAAGGCTGCGCTAATCCTGGCCGCAACCTTTGGAGGCAATTTTTCACGTATCCCCTTTAGGCCATGTTCCGTCTATTAGTTTTGAGGTGTTCGCTTTGCAGGAAAGGATGCCTTACACATTTGACAACTGTCACACAGGTAAGGGCGGAATTTCGCAAAGAGTTGCAATGCCTCTATCCGACAATGATATAAAATATACATCGTGTCGATGGCGGCTTCATTCCCTCGACGGAATGAACGATCTGTTTGCTTTGTCTTTCAGCTTTATTTGACTCATCAGGACAAAGCAAATTTGTTATACGCGTGACATTTTCTTCGTAAGCGCTTCCTGGTGCAAATATTTTGCTCTCTTTTCTGCGCCGTACACAAACAAACTCACATATTATTTATATTTACTTTCTAACAGTGTCAGGAAACTGACATTATAATAATATAATCTCGTACTACTGCACATCATGAGGACACAACACTGGCCATAGACCGGAAGCATCATATTTTATGTATGGGCAAACCGCTCACATGATGGTACGAGAACGTTTAAAACAACGCTCTCTCTTGTGTGTGTGTGTGTGTGTGTGTGTGTGTGTGTGTGTGTGTGTGTGTATGTGTGGAGTCAGAAGTTAAAATAACAGGACAAGCGCGATGTACAATGATAAGAGGAGATATGTTTTTGTTTCTTCCGTTCACAGGCGGCTGCCATCTTGCGCCGTTTCCGTTTTGCAGTCAACCGGAACTCGCATCATCATTCCAAACTTTTCCCTTGACGCCTTCCCTGTTCTCCATGGAATTCTGGGACCACGAGTCCTCGACAAAAACCGAGAATTCACATGACCATCCGATCGGAGGATGCCTGTACAAAGGAGCGAGCGTAAGCTGAGCTGAGTAGGATTATAAAATGGAGCAGGTCTAGGAGTATTACAATGGCATCATGCCCGGACGCGATACCTTGGTTCCCCTAAAGATACGATACAAGGAGGATAGCAGCTGTACATAATACAATTACTGGGTGGTGTTATACAAAAAGGTATATTATATTACGTTTCATGAGGGAAAACAAAGACCAACGTGCAGAACGTTAACTAACTACATTACAACAAAGCAAATGACCATAATATGTCAAAGACGGGCAGATGGTGAACTTACTATGAACGGCATTGGAATCTAGGAAAAAAAAGAGGTCATAGAAAAGATGAATGAATGATTGAATGAATAGATGCAATATTATTTTTTTTTATGAATTAAGCTGGTCACTATGCAAACTGCATGATCAATTGGTTTTACACCCATAGCAAAATACGAATTCAATTTGACGTCAAAAACAAGGCAATGATATATGATGCGATAGATAAAATAAACCTGCCAGCAACTGAAACTCTCCATAAAAAAGAAATGTTCATATTGATATGAATAATGTAAAATTAAGAAGAAGAAAAGTTTCCCCAACACGAAACGGAACTATTTAGAATAAAAAGCACAATTTTGATATAAACTATGGTTTGTATGAGTACAAATGGCTTAAAAGTGGAATTCGGAACTTTATTTTGCATGGATTTGTTTATGAGTGTGTGTTTCTTACATAAACAACATACCATATATAGATTTATAAAGAAAATGAAATACAATTAAAAAAAAAGCTCCAGTAGGCGTCAAAACTTGGAAGATAAAAATAATAGTCAGGCGAATAAACACATTATACATCAAGTCGTAAGCCAATAATTTAAAACATTCAAAATTCATATATAAAAAATGATGTAATATAACATACATCCAACATTTGTAAAAAGATTCATTTCATACTCTAAGTAAATAAATGACATGCATTATGAACTTAATCTTGACTGTTCATATCAACAGCTAATAAACGTTCGATCAACACAACCAAAATTGCAACGAGAATATTGCATGAAAACATAATATGACGATAGAACTTCTAAATACTCAAAAACACAGTCCTTACACCACAGTAACCAATTCAAACAGTAACCATGCCATACACAGTCCAACACAGCCACACATACAGTGGTAGCACAGATAGCGGGTGAAGCCTGAAAAAAAATACATGAGTTGGTGAGTTGTACATTGATCCGTTGATACCGCTTGCGTCTTGGACATTTGACGTTCGAGCGTTTCCCTTCGTTGACTGCAGCCAAGCAACGACGAAAGATCGACACTGTCTTACATATTGTCCAAAAAACGCTATAGAAGCAGTTGAATGACTTTATCGGTACAATATAATACATTAAATTCAAGAATAATTATAAGACCATAATAATATGGATAAGAAAACAGTGAGAACATAAAAGGAAAGATCAACATAATATTATAAAAGCCGAAAATAACAAAGGACAAAAAAAAAAAAAATGCGACGTGCATAACAATAATTTTTGGGTGAGTCCTTGATGGATCGCAAAGTCAAGTAAACTAGCTTGTCATGAGTTAACTGCAACTACCTGCTGTTACGTAGACGGAATGATTCGAATTGTAGATGGCTTTAATCCTCATCTCATATTTACATTCAGAAGTAATATTAAAGGAAAGCCATCAATTTGGAGTCAGACATAAAAAGAAAATTTATTGACATAAGAACAGACCCGTAAGATGACAACTGAATCCGCTACGAAACCAACTAGGCCTAGTGCAAATTGTACCACGAATTACATTTCCTTCAACAATGTCTGAAGAAAATATTAGCAGCCCAAGGTCATCACACAACAAACTTACTGCTCCGCTCCCTGCCAATATCCAAACTGTCAATTTCTAACTAAAGCCGCGACCACAATATATAACAAAGAGAAATCGAAACAGCTAGAGAAAGCCCAAAATATTACACCACTGTCAATCGCTAATTGGAAAATCCGAACGGACTTCGGAAAACAGCCGATAAAAGTTAACATGTTGACAAGCGAATTGATAGAGACTGAATTGTTGTAGTTTGAGTATGTACACATTATAAATACACTGGAAAGAAAATGCTAAATTGAGAAACCACTTGTGAAGAGGAGCGTATCACGACCGATGCGAGAGCATATTATAATTATAGGCAGGGAACTAAAATGATATAAAAGGGGATGGGTGTGATGTCTGGTTAAACAAACAAACAAATAAATAAGTAAAAAAGAGAAGAAAAAAAAGAAAAGAAAGAAAGAACGAAAAAATAGGAACAAGACTGATTGGAAGAAAAAGGAAATTTCCCACAGGAGTAATCACATGGTTGTAAAGAAATAGAAGATAAATTAATGACAGACGCAAGGTTGAGAGGGAACACATTTACCATCGAGCAAAGGGAAACGACGTTTGCCTTCATTAACGATATACAAAAAATGGTTGCACTCAGAAAACCCCTTCAACTTTGACAATATTGAATATAGACAAACAGAGCAGACTGCGCTCAGAGCGGCGGGTTGTCTTGAATCCTAAAGAGCAACAAGACCAGAAGAGCCAATCAAATGAATCGAATTAGCTGGTAGCGCCTGTAACATTCGAAAGTGTAAACAAACCCCGCCTTACCCAAGCTAGCTACACTCAATTCTGTCATCAGAGCAACCGCCTGCCGTTCATTCGCCTGCCAAATCAGTGGGGAAAAACCAACCAAAAACAGTAGTGTTAAATAAAACAACTTTGCTTGATCAAACGATTAGCCAGCGATCGGATAAAAATTGCCCTGATGATTGCTGAACTACCTGAACACGGGCGCATAGCGCAGGTGAGAGTGTAGAAGTGATGCTAAAGTGAATGCCCGCGCGCATCTGGCTTGGCGTGTATGTGGACAGGTGAAGCAATCGCGGTCTCAGCAGCTATCTGGCAGCCAGTGATCAATGCAACCTAGAAAGCACCCGCTTACATAATGCGGGAATCCTGTGAGAACGGTGAAGAGGGATCAGTTACCACATACGTGTGAACCGGTGAACGAAAATAGATACATGACTGGGTATGTAAGAGAAAAACGAAACAAATAAATGCAAATCAAATGGCATGGAAATAGAAGACACGCCATTTGTATGCGTACGTGCGTATGTATGTAGGTGTATGTGTGTGTGTGTGTGTGTGTGTGTGTGTGTATTTGAGAGGAACAAGAGAGAGACAGGCATACATAATACTGAGATCGAAAAAGAATCCCCTCCCCCCTTTTTTCTCCTCCTTTTTCTTTTTAATTTACTTTCACAAATTATGCTTAACAGCAGGTTTTCATAATGTGAAAATGTTGGCCACACACAGCCCTAAAAAAGAAAGGAGCCAGAGGGTAGTTAGTAGTGAGAGACGGGCCGACAGACTCGCCAGCGAAAAAGACAGAATGAAACGCACCCGACGTACGCGTACAACTAACAGTAGAGGGGTAGAGAACCATCTCCGTACCGAGGGCCGCGGGGTACAATACACATGTTTGTTATACACCTTTCACTCCCTTCCCGGCGTGTAGTCGGTATATTATTATTATTCTCCTTTTCGCCCACGTGCCGCCTCTATATACCGGCTGTCCCTGGTCTTGGCTGACTCATGCACGAGCCCTCGCTGAACTGACTGCCGGCATCACCGCTCCCCTTTTGCTCGCAGATCTGTTCAGTAGTGCGTGGCCTACTCTGATCTTTTAACACTCTACACGCAGCACGAAGCTCGACCCCGCTACCTCGGGAATGAGAGTGCACACATACACACACCCACACACAACAATAAATGAGTAACTATTGTTATTATTTAATCTTATTGACATTTTAGCATTATTATGATCATGATCATTATTATTATTATTATTATTATTATTATTGTTATTATTATTATTATTATTTTAGGGAGGGAGAGTACAAACAACAATTATTAAATGAACAAATATTAATATTATTAATACTATTATCATTATTATTACTATTATTACAATTATTATTATTATTATTATTAATATTCTTACTGCTATTACTATTATCATTATGACTACTATTATTATTATCATTATTATTATCATCATCATTACTATCATTATTATATTATAATTATTATTGTTGTTGTTGTCGCTGTTGTCATGTATGCACGCGTGGATCATATTAATATCACAAACATAAATTTGAGAACCGCTCGTATCATATCTCGGGGGAAAAATTATTGCTCCATGGCTAGTATAGAGAGACGAACTGCATGCAATTAGGACTCTCAGATCTAGGTTAGTTAGCCTTTGCCGCAGCCGTTGAACAGACTGACTTTTAGCCGAGTGGAACCGGTGAGTGCTATGCGAGTTGTTCGTCATTAGGCAAGTATGCACGTCTACCGTTATTAATTTATTATGCCCTAATAACACACAAGGTGGAGTTCGTAAAAAAACAAAAACAAAAAACAAAAAACAACAAACAAACAAACCGAAAATGCTACATTACAAAATGGACATTTGATATCCTATTATTTTCATCCACACTATATTATGTCAACTTTGGTGACGTCTTTTGACTTTTTTATTCCATCTCTGATTGTCTTGTGTAACCACTCCTTCCCTAACCTTCCGCGAAATATTTTATAAAGAAGAGGTCTTCGGCGTTAGTTTGGTCTCCACTTACAGGAGCTGCCTTCTTGCTATCAACCAACGGCCCAGCATGACAATGATGATACTTCAGCCATTACCCTAGATACGAATGCAAAAGTGTACAGGTGGGGAGAGGGTTAAAAAGATTGCTTTCTTCGAAAAAGAGACAAAAGATAAAGGGGACACCGTTTTGAATTGGCTGGCTTGACCCGGCAGGCGTCATGAGGAGATAGGAATTGTGCTGAACAAGCTGGTAGAGCCTTAGTAGTAGAAGTAGTAGTAGAAATAATAAGAGGAGGAGACCTATCATTATAGCTATACGTACTAGTGATCTCCCATAGAGGTCACGCAGTGTGACCGAGACCTGGGTCGAGTTCACCGGGCTATAGTATTCATGGCGATTGTTCACCCTGCGATCGGACGGTCGCCATCATGCGAAATCTACTTGTCGCATGTCGATTTGGAATCACGTGTAATTTGATTGGCCATCGGCCGGACTTCTACGACATTTTTTCTTTTCTTCTTCCTCTTTTTTTTTCTTTTCTTTAGATTTTATTTGTTTTTAGCTTTAGTTTAAAAAGTGTGTGTGTGGAGGGGCGGGGGTTACGTTATGTTGTACTGTTTGTTTATTTTCGTGTTCTTTTCTCTCTCTCCAAGTTTTGATCTCAGTTTGAAGATTGCTTAGGGGGGAGGGGGAGGGGGGTTCATCCTTTCCATTCAATGAAACCACAACTTCGTTTTGACGAAGACGCGTGGTTGTTGAACACTGTCACTTTTTGGTTTGCAAGTGTGTGCTTTCTTTTTTTTTAATCATTGTTACATTTATTTAATATATATTTGTATTTTGTCGTGGGTTGTTGGGTTGTTGTTTTTTTTTATTCCGTTTTAAGTAAGTTAGGGAAGGGTTTGCTTAGTGTTCAGTATTTCGTTTCGTCCTCAGTGATGTTGGCGTGGTGGCTACGACAGGTTAAAATGAAAACAATTCGAACTATCAATTTGGGAAATGCACAGGGTGTTATCCTTGAACGAATTACAGACTTCTTGATAATTCTGGGGAGTGATTAGACCTAATGGAGTTAGACAAAGAAGAGCAGGAGGTTGTTTTTTACTGTTATTTTCCTCTCATGCTTGCAACTTATGTAAAGGCATGGATGTCGACGGAAAGCAGCTAGCAACAGGTCCCGGTGACCCATCCCGCCCTATTTTGTAATTCAACGTTACAATCACCTCTGATCTCATCACAAACAGGAGGCAAAATGGTAACGGGATAATTTAAGAGACACCAATAAAAAGGGATGAATAATTCAACAAAGAAACAAACAATAGAGAAGAAACAGACATAAAAAAGAAAAGGAAAAAAAAAAACTTTGAACGCGTTGAAAGGGTTAACTGGTGTAGAATCTCTGCAATGAGACGAGTGTTTTAAAAACGTGAGAAATACACCAGATGACAGAGGTGTGGGTAGGGTCAAAGTGGGTCACTCGCAAGTGCGAAATGGTTACGGTAAGACCGCATTGAATCTTTCTATGTATCCTATAAATACGGATGTTGTATACTACGCACCAACCATTGACGTCACCGCAAAAAACGATTCCCATCAAAAAACCCAATCGACTGGCTCAGCTAACATTACACACCGTGGGACTAGACAGGCTATAAATATACAACGCCTGTTAAAACTGTCTACGCACAGCGCTAAGAGTGGAAATACCCTGGTTAAGGAAGGCCAACATTGTCGACACGAAGAAATAATGAAGAATGACAAATTCCCTTTAAGACTGTGGGCGGTAGTAGCTCCATCTATGCATTGGTTGGTTTTGCACAACCTTCACTGTGACAGCCCAGTTAACCTGTGTCGAAAACACTCAGTCAAAAATAAAGAACAATGTTGGAGAGTCATTGTAAGCTAGGGAAAGTAAATGAAAACTCAATAAAGGGTATTCAAACATAAAATGGCACTATGACTCTATTTTCTCCTTTACACCTGCAAGATACAAATTTTAATGCACCTAAAAGCCTACACTGGAAAAAATACTGTTTAAGCAATCTTGACCAATGCTTAAGCAAAAACACTAGGCAGAAATAAAATAAATTAAATGTAATCAGGCCTTAGATCCTTCACAAACCAATTATTACATCCTTCACAGACCAATTATTAAATTATTAACTCGAGATCATGCTAACGCATCGCAATCAGTAAGTTGTTATTGGAATTCGGTAACCATAAGAGATCGAAGGAACCTCAACCGTGCTTATTTTTTACAATATATTTGGTGTTTGAGTCAACAATAGTAATTCTGTCAGTTTCATCTCATTTGGTACCAATGCCAATAGTAATTCTGTCAGTTTCATCTCATTTGGTACCAATGCCAATAGTAATTCTGTCAGTTTCATCTCATTTGGTACCTGGTTCATGTCAGGTGCTTGCTGTTCAATAAAACGGTCCAAAATCGAGAACAGCTATATCACAACCACAGCAAAGTTAAAGATGTGTCTTAACGCCCAGACATCCTCTATTCCCATGCCTAATGGATTTCTATTCCAGGGGGAAATAAGTTTGAATGGTGCGATAAACTCAAAGGATATAATACTATCTAAGTTTGAATGGTGCGATAAACTCAAAGGATATAATACTATCTCAATTTTCTTTATTCTCTCGTTCTCATTTGTTTTAGGTTTTTAGGTTCCGTGATATATGGAACACTTCCATGTCAAAACTAGATACAGGCTTGTGGCAGGGGGCCGAATTAAAGTACAGAGAATAACATTTGACACATATTATGATCTAAATCATTTCAAAGGTGAAAACTTGTTTGTTCATGTTATAACAACGTTGTTCATTTTATTATGAATACTCTCCAAAGTTCGGACGTTTACGGGACCTATATTACTAATTTACTATAATATACCTGGAGAGTGGGGGGGGGGGGGCGCTCTTTGCTTGTGAAGCAAGTTACCGGAAGTTGGCACTTGTGTTTGTGCTTCTGTCGTTTCCGGTTTGTTGCAATCATCTACATCATAGTACACAAAGCACATTTGCAAGCACAAAGTCCTTGTGTATGTGAATACTACAAGTACTCGAGAAAACATTCCATTCATCATTAGCCAAGAAAGATCAACGACAACGACCGCCGGCATTAAGATCTTATTTCGTTCCCTCCACCGCTTTATGCAAACAATAATAAAGGGCAAGGGGAACAAAACATAATAAGAAAAAAGCCAAGCCGCTGGCAAGAACAGCGCACAGCGAACGATACAGCCAAGTCAGCAAACAAGGAGGAGACCTTACGACGTACAGTCAGTGAAATAAGACTCCATTATACATAACTCAAAGCAGCAAAATAAAAGAATCCTTTGTAAAGGAGAGGTGGAACACCGCATCTGGACCTTCAGATCTGGCAAAGCAAAATACGAAAGGAAGAGATAGAGAAGAATAGACTGGAGGAAAACTAGGAGAAAAGATGATGAAAAAAATGTTTCAGCTCTGTAGTTTAAAGAAACAATAAATAGGGGATAACAACTGCATTGAACCGACAACCGCTAAGCGTAATGACAAAAGCGCAAAATAAAAATCACTAGGAAAGACGTGAAAATATCGTGCTAAAGTGCATTTCAAACAAAGAAATTAACGTATTAAAGAAAACACTTGGGCATTTATAAAACACATACATTATACTACCATGGGTTGAATAGAATAATATGATGTCAAATATAAAAAAGTCTTAACCAACCAATGATATATAAAATAATGATAATATAAAACAACGACAACAACAACAAAACAACGGTAAATGCAAAAACGAAGAAAAGAGATGAATGTAAACTTTTGTGTCAGCACAGATTAACAAAAAATAAAACAATACGCCATAAACGTAACAAAAGTATAACTCTACAAGACAACGGAAGCTGAAGCGACCGATAAATAACGAGGTGCGACACCATGATATCGCACTTCCCACTGATTTGCTTCCTAAACCGACAGAAATCCTATTAAAATCTATGTTAATTAATTTTGATATTCATCGAACGTCTCAAGAAGTTTCATAGCGCATTTAGCTCATGATGAAGGAAAAACGCGAAGTTGTACTACTAACTACATACAAAAATAAAAACAAAAATACAACAACAACAAAAAACAAAACAAAAAAACCTCAAAACAAAAGGTTGTGGAGCATGAACCGTAAGAAAAGAAGCGGTCAACTTTTTTTTCTGCCAATTAGGCAGAGGCGTGATGAAGAGGTGCTTTCCATCATACCTTATGAAGCGGTAGGCAGAAACGCAAAAAGAAATATAAAATAACGACGCCATGTAAATACATGTAGTACGAAATCAGTGGGCGTGCCACTAAATACACAGTCTCTGTTTTAGGGAAAACCCAGAAGCTAGAATGATGCAGATGCACACAGAGATATCCCATACGTCACCTCTTTTCCATTCGCGCCTTCTCCATTCCTTGAGGCCTATTTAACAGAGAAGGGGTGGGGGTGGGGGAAGAGGACCCACCGACAACAAAGTAGGTGGAGTAAATTTAAAAACAAACCGAAAATCCAACCTAAAAATGGAAAAGCAAACAAGTACTCAGCTAAAAGTGCAGGAGAATGCACCCCCTTGGAAGTCAACGAAGATAAAAACCCGCACCATGGTTTACCGTATGTGCCTTTTTCTCCCCGTCGGCTTCTTATATTTACGTGTCGTCGTATTTATAACACATTGCATCCAAAAATAGCACAAGATGGGAAAGAATGAAATGCATGTCGTGTGTACATAAAACATATACACGAGTGTAAGAAAAAAAAATGGACAAGGAAATACCGTCAAGAATCTCATAACTTCGATTCTGTTGGGTCTGGAAAAAAACAAAAAACAAAACAAAACAAAAAGCAACCCAAAACAAAAACAGCAAAATAAAAAAAAAAAAAAAAAAAAAAAAAAGCAAACAACACCCCACCAGGCAAAGAAACAATAAAACGGGAATCAGAAAAAGTC
>JBCJKE010132957.1:0-10762 GCA_039654525.1 Melibe bucephala
CCCCCCCCCCCCCCCCCCCCCCCCCCCCCCCCCCCCCCCCCCCCCCCCCCCCCCCCCCCCCCCCCCCCCCCACAATTCTTTCTGTGGGGAGTTGAACCCAGGTCTCCCAGTTGACATGCATGGATAATTACCAATGTACTCTCCGGACTGTTAAGGGTGAACTGAATCATACATGGAATGTTAACCCAGATACAAGGAGAAAGAAAGCACACTTGACACTCATCAGTATATGTTTTGCATTTGTACCGGATATTGATTCAGGAAATAAATCGCTTTGTATATTTTGTATGTCATAAACAGGCAGCGACGTGAGTGTTTACCTCCCAGATACCAGTACAAGCTCTTCCTCCGGCATCAAGTGCACGTGTGCCTTCAGCGCCACCGTCAATCGCAGGTTTGGTTATGATGCAGGCCTGTTTTACGAGGATGAAGTTGAGATCACGGGACTGCGGGATAACCGTTACGACCACCGCAAGCCACTCCTTACTCAGCTAGATCTGTCCAAGGGTGAAATAGAGTCTGCTGACAAGGCAGACGTCACTCCTCAGGTAAGACATGTATATTTTGTGTGTGTATATGTGTTCAGAATATGTAGACCGGATGGTCATTCCACCCTTCTGAATATGACTCTAAAACAATGTTTGTAGATTGTGAGATTTGGATAGTATCTCTAAAGAAGTTTACCCTATTCCTCCTCCTCCCCCAAGACTTATTGAATTGTTATTGACAAGTAGTAGGTGTTCATTAGTTCGGAAATAATTTGTATTGCAAATGTAGCCTGTCAATATCAATGATATTCCTAACCGGAAACATGATTAATGATGTAATTGTATTGCATTCATTCATTTGCAGGTATTGGGGCAACTCCTATGTCAGTATGGATCACCTTTCCTTTCCTGCATAGGCAGCCATCACCTCAACATCCTCACTATGTCGGCAGCTACGACCTATCAACACACTTCTCTAGATCATTTACAAATGAGAGGTGGGTGATTGTATTTTTTATGCATAGTGGTTCATTAATCGTCTGTCATTTCAGTTTCAGTTATTTTGTCAGTAAATGTTGTGTTGACTTTTATAGAACTTTCTTTCTAAGCAATGTGAGACTTCTCTACTTGCTTTTGCTGTCTTCTCTCTGTTTACTCACTTCTTCATCCTGTCTACTTGTTCCAGTTACTTATGATTCATTTATTATGAGTCTGTACGCTAGACATGCCTAGTTTGATATCTTTTTTCTTGACTTGTCATACAGACGCCAATGATGCTGTTTGCCAAGCTTTGGAAATTGCTAGGCAGGCTATGGACCATTGCACTCCCAATCGCTGTGATGATTCCTCCATGAGATCAGCCTGTTTACACAAGTGGCCATACCTCAAAGGTGAGACCACAGCTCAAGCCTTTGACCATATTGGTCTCATGCACTGTGACAGACAAAATTCAGATCTAGCACTCAGTACCTGGGTTCAATGTAAAAGAAGAAAAGGGTTTAATCTTGATCCATTCACAGGTTGTTGACTGCATACATTATCGTTTTTATTTGAGAGGGAAGGAAAAATAAAAATCCATGGATTCATTGAACTTATCAATGTTTTAATATTGTTCAGTACCTTTTACAAGTGCTGTATCCTCTATTGTCCTTGGTCCATTGTATTTATTATTCCTAATATTTTGGTATTTTTAAAAGCTCATATTTCTTATTGCCTGTCTTCTAGGCCCCAGTTGTCTCCCTTGCAACTCCCAAGACATCATGCAGTGCCTCAAATTTCTGCACCCCATCTTACAAAATGCCATCGAGAACAAACGAGTAATGCGTCTGTGGGAGAACACCTACAGGTTACAGGGACCTATCAGCTGGAAAGACTTTCACGAACTGGCTGGTCGAGGTAATCCCATTAGACCAAAGTTTCACATAGAGAATGGAAGAAACATCTGCATTTTTAGATATATTTAATAATGATTTAGATTATTTACCTTGATGAGATGATAACTCAAAATTACCATCTTTTTATTATCAATTCCACCTTTCTATAAACAGGTACAGAGGAGAACCATGAGCCTCAACCTATCCCTCAGATACTCGTTGGCCATGACAGAGATTTGCTATCTTTATCACCCTACAGTTTACGCTATTGGGTAAGCAAGCTCTTTTTCATCCTTACTAGAATGTCTCTACATCTTTTCCATCCTTTTATTGGCAAGTATCCTAGATTTGTTCATGCTTAATATCTTCAGTAATTTTTTTAAATTGTTTTTTTAGTTTGTGACTCACTTCATCTATGTTGAACTTAAATAACTCGACTTTACATGTATAAAATAGAGTGTCCAGATTTGTGTTTAGAATTATTATTTCTTTCTATGTTAATTTTACAGAATGTATCACTGTCAGTTTTTCTTTTTTTTTTCTCTTTCATTTACAGGACAAGCAGTTTTTGGAACCATATGGTCGCATGCGTGACGTCCTGTATGTGGTTGTGGCTCCAGAAAATGATTTCATCCTAAAGCATGTCATCTCATTTTTCAAGGAACTCAGTACTGTGTATGAAATGTGTCGCCTGGGTAGACATTGTTTTGTCAATAAGCCTCTCCGTGATGGCGTCCTACGCATTGGAAAGCAAGTGGCTGCCAAGCTAGAGGACGAGTCTGTTGATGACTGGTTCAAACTTACCGGTAGGTTGAATCCATGATACATTCTTTATTTTCTTTATACATATTAATACCTACAGTAATCTTGGCCTATGAGCCCGGTTTTTACGGGTGATGGAAATTTCTCCATGCTGAAACTCCACCCAACTGCATGACCCGCTGTGCCCAAGAGCTCTGTTATGCTGGTGGATTTAGTCAACACACTTGTATTATTTTAGTCATTTTTGATGTTCAATACCATTTTGAAATGTTCATCATTTCAGTGGGCAATTTTGCATAGATTAAAGGCAGCTTGGCTAAGTGCCCATTGTAAGACAACACAACATGTAAAATGCAATAGACTGATAGTCTTATTGTGTCTTTTAGGCCAAACGTAGCCAGCTATATGTTTTGTAACATTAACAACAATCAGAAGTCTTAAGTGAGAGATCTAGAAAATGATACTTATAAGGTATAGCTTATTGATAGGCCTATTCCAACTTTTCACTTTTGGAAATAGATCTAGATTATCTACATTCAACTGTAGATGTGTCGCATGATTTTGTTAGTAATATAGTGCCTGTTACATGAGACACTGGTTCAAGTCCCTGCCAGATTAGGGTTTTTTTTAGGTGGGTTTTCCCTCTTTCATTTATGGTTTCCTATGATTTTATTATACGATAGGCATACTATTTAAGTTTTACTTCTGTCTTTTCCTCTCTTTTTTTTTCTTTCTATTTCTTAATTTTAAATAATCATCTCTTTGTTCTTTTTATTTATGTACTCTATTCATTTTTGAATTTGACCATTAGGAAAACAATAATGTGTGCATTTTTATTCTGTATATTTTTTTTTCTTCACCAGGTGATTCACAAATGGCAACCAAACTGAAGCTCTATGCCCAAGTTTGCAAGCATATTCTTAGTAAGTAGTGTAGAATGTTAAGCTGAAAATGATCTATGTTCTTTTGTTACTGCTGACTGGAGAGTGGCCATATCACTGTTCAAGCTATACCAATTAATTCAATTATTGTGTCATTATTCACCCTTTTTAAATTGCTCTTATTCAAGTAACACACACACCCCCAAAGTACATTATTCTAATTACAATGACACTTTTGTTCTGATGCACAATTTTCTTTTATCTCTCATTTCTTTCTTTTTTCAAAGCTCCTATTCTACGTCAGACAAACTTGGACAGAAGTATGTTTGACCAGGGCTCCAGCAGCTCTTCCAAGGCTCAGTTCAAAATGCCAGAACCTGCCAACACCAATGTCAGGCCCCCTACCCCTGACAGCGGCCCTACTGCCAACCCGGCCAACCCTGGCTCTCAGCCTCATGGGGATGATAAAGGTCTGTTGTTTAACTCTTTCATCCCCTTTTTATTCTTCTCTTGTCTTTTCTTTCTTTCTTTCTTTCTTGTTCTTTTTTTTTTCTTTCTTTTTTTTTTCTTTTCTTATTAGTTTTCTGCAATAGGCTGGTTTATTTTATTTATCTCTTGTATAAATGCTAGAATATAATGAATTGGTTGAAGACTTATCAAGAAGCATATGATAGTGGAGATAAGTCTTATTTGATTCAACGGTGACTCTTTTGTTGTGACATGATTTGATGAAATACTCAATTCTTGATCCAGATGCACAAGCAGATGGTAATCACCAAGGCAAAGATTCTCAGCAAGAAGGAGGCGATTCAAGTGAGGACGGAACTAATGCACCCGGGATAGTCATTTACCTGTTAGATCCATTCTCATTTGGACAGGATACTGGTTCTGTCTCAAGGCTAGCCATGATTGGCCTGCTGAAATGCTATCAACAGATCCTGCTCCCCGAACACTTGGCCAATAATTTAAGCCTTCAGGTAGGAGCCTTGATATGATAGAGCTTATCTGTTTGTAGGACCGTCATTGTTGAGTAGGCGACATGTTCACAAGTGCATACTGGGGCTGTCTCTCATAATTTTTGGGGAAAATTTTCTCAGTTTCGTCTGTGAACATGTATTAGGCTTTAAAGCTTAAATCCTTAGAATTTATCTAAATGAGTTTTATTTGTTATAAAGAGAGATTCTGAGTTTTAGCTGAGGTTCAGTAGCATAACACCCTTTTATGAATGCATTTCATTGACTTTACCTTAGTGGAGATATTATTTGCTCATCTAAATATTTTCTTCATTCAGCTAATTCCACTGAGCACCATTCTTCAACATGGGAACAGCTGCAACAAGCTGCAGACTTTGAAATCCATTGCTTTCTCTGTATTCACCTCTTGTAAATGGAACCTCAACCATAATATTATGGGCAGACCCCTGACTGGGTTTGGGCCTGCTGCAGCAGCTGAAAGAATGCTGAGAAGAAAGGTTGGTGGCGTTAAATATTGTTGATTTATAATCAATGTCTAGCTCTGTCATTTATTGCAATGTGTCTACTCCTGGCTTGTTCCTGTTTTTGGCTCTTATTCATTTGTGGGTTTTTATGCTTTTGTTTTGAAGGGTTGTTTTTTTTTTCAAGGCATAATTGTTACGGATGCTACAATGAAGCAGATTTCCCTTTTACTTATATATTGAATCCCAATATTGCTTTTAGCTGGCTTCAGCAATAGCATTAAGTTATGTAGTGTCTCTTATATCATTTAAGAAAAACATGTGGATTTCTCAAGCAGGGTAATAAGAAATGGCAAACACATGTGCATACCTCATTTTAAAATGTTTCAAACTGCAGAAGTGCATTCTTGGGTTTCAACATATGTGCTTCCGTCCGTCCACCTCCGAATTTGTTCATTCATTTATTGCATATCTGTTAATGCCTTTTAAAAAACAGACGGAAAACATGAAACTGTACAGCCCACCATTTATTCTGGCTCCCACCAAGTCACGTCTTAACCAGCTCACCGAGGGCAAATGTGACCAGCAAACCATTGTGTTTTGTGGCTACTGCCTGTCTGAGGACCAGAGATGGCTGGTTGCTGTTTGCACTGACGAACGTGGAGAGCTAATGGAGCATACTGCCATCAACATTGAAATTCCTAATAGGTGAGTGAGCTGCCTGTGATTTATATATTTCCTTTTCTTTTCTTTTTTAAGTCGGTGTTCAGATTTATATTTAAAGTGAATGTTTCAAGAGTCCTCTCATTGTCAATCTATATAATGTTTCCTTTGTTGAAACAGATCTTATAACAAGCGTAAAATTTGTTTTCATCATCAGAAATCGGAGAAAGAAAGCATCTGCTCGACGAGGTGGCCTGCAGAAGCTGTGGGATTTCATTCTTGGAGTCGTTGTATTGGCTGCAGGTCCAACACGGCTTGTCATTGGTAGATTTGGCCGCATGGGACATGGTGAATTGAAAGGTAAATAGCAGTCTCAGTGTTTGAGGACCATAGGTGCCTCGTCTGGTGCCTTGTCTTTTTCTTTTCTTATCCCTTAATCTGTCCTCGGTTCCCTTATTTCATTTCACATGTTTTAAAGCACTAAAGCTAGAATTTTTTGGTGTCATTCAGTTCATTTGATCCTGTTTTATGTTTTGTTTTGTTATTTTGTTTATTGAGATAAGGTTTACCAAATATTGAACATGACGATGAATGAGATATATGAGACAACTAAATCTGCTAGCAGTCGTTAAAACACGTTTAAATTATTGAGGAAAGAATGTAAAAATATCACTTTAAGTCGAATTTCGGTATCAAACTCTGATCTAGAAGACAAAATTTAAATTAGCGTATTCTAGGTCTAAGCCTATTTAACATTTTAAGCCACTATCTTGCCACTAATTTTTATAAAATCTTCCAGTGTTATTGTAAGTTGCAACTGCTGTGCCTTAAGTGTAAAACCTTGCGTTTCATCCAACAGGTTGGGCTGGTCTGTTGAGTAAAAAGAATCTTCAAAGTGCATCTCGAAAACTGAAAGAAATGTGCAACCAGTGCTCAGTGTTGGGTCCTGCTGAGGTCCCCGGCGTTCTCAGTGCCTGCCTTGTGTCCTTTGAAATGCACCCCAGTTTTACGGTGCGTATTTCTTAGCCTTACCTTTCTGCCAAGGCATGATTCTAGTGACCAACCACCATCAATGTTATGCCAGTGGTCTCATCTTCAAATATCCTTTTGCTCTTATTTTATTTCCTTTCATTTTTTTTATCAGTACACACATACACTCTGTTATTTTTTTACCCATATTTATTGAATTTATTCAAAATACAGTATAGTGAATTTGGGCAATGTCTGTCTATGTGTTGCAGGTTTTAGTGGACGCCGTCAAGCAGGAAGAGAAGCAGAGCAGCAGCATCCCCATGCAGACTCCAAGAGACGCCAGTGTCACTCACATCCTAGTTTTCCCCACTTCAGCAACAGCACAGGTATTATACCAGTTTCTTTTCTTTCTTTCTTCTTTTTCCTTCTTTCTTCTCTCTTTCTTTTTCCTTCTTTCTTTTCTTTTTTCTTTCTTTTTTTTCTTTCTTTCTTTTCTTTCTTTCTTTTCTTTCTTCTTTTTTTCCCTCACATTTTGACCCTTTCAGAATATTTGTATATTTTGGTATTGTGGTAGAAGGTAATTGTTTTTTTTCCTTTACTTTGCCTCCATTATTATAGGTAAATGCCAATCCACTTCAGCAAGATACCCAGAATGACAGTCATTTCCCATTGGAAGACGCCTTTTTTGACATCAACCAGCTGCAGGAGGACATGGGCATTTTCGAGATTTTCACTGAGAATCTTGACCCTCCGGCTACATCACCAGGCTCACCTGGAAATACCAGTCGTCAGACCTCAAGAATCAGTGGGCCCTCAGACGTGAGTGTAATTGTGCACTATATCCTCAATGGGAATATGTTGTTTTGCTGAAATTTTCTCAGAGGGTAGATGTGGTCATTAGAAAACAAGGGTGTATGCATTTCAATTTTATTTTAATTGGCCCTGCCCTCCTTCTTCTTAGTCATGAAAATAGAGTATCATCATTTCTGTTTCTGAAATGTTGATTCTGAAAAAAGCTTTACAGGGCAGGAAGCTTTGGTTTTTCTTTTTCTTCCATAACAGCCAAATATCATCCACTAAATGCTATTTTCTCATAGAATATGAATTTTCATCTATTACATTTTTTTACAAGACCATTGTAAACAATGCTGTCTAAATCTAAGAGAAAGATTTAAAAAAAAAAAAAAAAAAAAAAAAATTAAAACCAAAACATAATCTAGCTTCAAAAGGAGCAAAGTTAAGTAGATCAATGTTAAGTACAAAAGATGTTTATGTGTTAACCTTTACTTATAGTATGATGTTGAATGCTTTTTACTCCAGAGCCTTGCTGAAGACATGGCGGATCCCCAAGACGACGATAATGTCAACTTGCTACAACAGCCGCTGGCCATGGGCTACTTTATTTCTACAGCACCCCCTGGACCTCTGCCCAAGTGGTTTTGGTCAGCTTGTCCTGAGAACGAGTTCACCAACCCCCACGTTTTCAAGGTGAGGCCTGTTTGTTTATTGTTGGGGAAGGTGAGAGGGTTAATTTCCATGTGTTGATTTGGCACGCCTAACTTGATCTTTGATATTTCTGATTAATTCTGTCTGAAGCATGAATTTTTACAACTTGCCTCTAACAGTAATAAATGCGTGCAGGGCATGATTTTATCATGATAATGATCGTTTAATTTAATTGAAAATAGTTTTTATGCACTAAATGTCTAATAGTAAAGTACATTGCAGACCTTCTTTCTTTAAGATGTTTTTTGTTTTTCTCTTTGATATCTCATTCCTGTTTTGAGAAGCATTATTATTAATTCCTGTGGTGTATTTTCCAGTCTGCATTGCACATACATGAGTCCTCACGTCAAGATGACCTGCTCCATAGAACTGATAACAGAACAAAGCCTCATGCCCTTGATTCTCATATGACATGTGATGTGCTCAGGTCCGTCTTTTTTTCGATTATGTGTCTGCCTGTCTCTGTGTTTGTCTCTGTTTGTGTGTGTGTGTGTGTGTGATCCCACACAAACACACACTTTTTCTTTTTCTATCTCTATCTCTGAAGAAAACAAGAAAAGCAAATTATAGATGAATGTTTATGTTTTAAGAGATCATTTGTTTTTGAAGGAATTCTTTTAAAAATTTGTTTGCACAAGCATTTTGATTTCAAATCGATTCAAATTATTAAAAGACATCACAATCTGTACTATGCTGAAAACATTTTTTGATGGAATTAACAGTAAGCTTCTTAAGTTTTATGACTATCTTGCTTACTTATGACTTTGCATGGTCTTACAATTCATGAAATATTATTCTGTGGATTACAAACTGGATGTATTTTAAGTTTACATTTTGTGTTTACCATTCCAATAGGTATGTCTTGGAAAATTACAACACTCTTTCTTGGTTGACCTTCGACCCAGTTCTCAATGATCGACGCTCGTGTTTGCCTGTCCACTTTGTGGTACTGATGCAACTCTACCATGCCCTCAACGCCTTTGTCTGATTGAACACACCTATAGGAATTTAGGCAGGAGAGCTTGGTGATGGAACAGATGGACCAAAGACAAATATTGACAGCTGGATTGAATCGTTTAGGAGGCGGGGCAGACTTGTATAAACACAATGATAATGTTAACTGGGTGCTCCTTTATTAATTTTTTTTTCTTTCCCCCCCTCCCCTTTTACAAAATGGCTACCAACTCAGCCTGATGTGATATTATCTTTTAACATTGATCATGGTTAAAGCTTGTCACCTCCTTTTTGTATTGTACATAAACATGTATGTTGTTTTAAATTAACAATGTTACCAATGCTGTGTATTATGTTCATTTCGAAGAGAGAAGCAGTAAGGTGATACGTCCTGTATGCAGACACAGTGTGCTGATGGTGAGGATTTCCCATTGATCACCATTGTATAAGTATTTTTGTCAGTCAACACAAATTTATTGGCTTCTTTTTCCTCTCATTCCTGGTAGCAAGTTATGTTAACATGGGAAAGAAATGCATTTGTCTTCTTACGTACCTATCCCTGATTTCTGATTAGTTGTCCATATTTTAAAAAAAAAAAAAAACCATTTAAGTGGGTCTTCCTCTTTGCATCGGATGGATGATCATGTCTAAAACAGTGGAATGACAAGAACTCCTCAGTAATGAGCAAAGTTTATAGAAAATATTTAAGAAATCCTATATTTGAATTATGACTGAAACTTAATGATATGATAGGCCTACTTGAAATAGATCTTGGGAGGGGAGAGGGGGAGGGGTCCTGACTTGAACTTGTTATTCCTAACCCATTTCAAAACCTTTTCTTCTACATTAAACTAGGAAGACACTATGATACATTATTACATGTTGTACTTGTGGTACACTATGTTAGCATGTGGGCACTGCATTCATTTACCAGTCAAAAACGCTTGACATTGAAGTTGAAGTCCTATCACAAAGTCTCAAGCCTCGTATCCCAGCCAAAGAATGGGATGAGTTTTTTCTCTCATTTCCCTTTTGGTTTCTGGAATAATGTTAATGAGAGATTGGAATTAACTCGAGATTTCATTTAGAACACGGGGTCCCATTGTAACAGTTTCACTCTACTACCTTACTTTGTTTGGGACCTGGACACCTTCCTTGGTTTTTGTTGAACATTGGCAAAGAACTTGTATCAGCACTTACAAAAGCAAGATGTCTTTGCCACTATTGTAGGGTCTTTTGTTTTGTTTTTTTTCATTGACTATTTCAAAATGTATTGAGGCTTTCCCATAGTTTTCACAATGCATAGTACATCTTAAAGTAACATTTACTATTGTTTTTACAAGTGTTTTTTACCCCGTTTCTCTAAATCAGGGCGTTTTGGAAATTTATAGCAGCAAAAAATCAAATTTCTTCTTATGTTACTTTTTTAAAAACATTTCTGCTTTTTGGACATTGTGATTTTTGTCACATAATGGGACATAAATGATCATGAGAAAATACTGGAAGTATAGAGGGGGAAGGACAGAAAGTCACTAATGTTTAAGTGTTGATGGAAAAGACAGGGGTTTAATGCAAAACAGGCTACTGTGGAGAGACATAATGTTGTCTGCCTTGACCAAGATGCTATAGTTGATGAGATTTTCAATTTAAACTCCCTCTCTCTCTCTCTCTCTCTCTCTCTCTCTCTCTCTCCCTCTCTCTCTCTCTCTCTCTCTCTCTCTCTCTCTC
>JBCJKE010133068.1:0-10761 GCA_039654525.1 Melibe bucephala
TCCATATTGTTATATGATCTCCTATAATGTCCCCAGGTGTTCTTAATTACTAATGGAACTTTCTGATGTGCTTTTTTTTTTAATCAATTTGTGTCAGTATTTAATAGATATTGATGATATAACAACATACATCCCTCTGTCCCCATTGATTTTTTTTTTCATTATGGCTAGTTTACACAAATCTTTCACTTTCATACCCCATAAATACAAAAGTATCACACCAAAATGAAATCTGTTTACACTAGCATGTGGGGAAAACACTCTTCTCCAGATGTGTGAAGTTTCATTGATGTTGGTAAAGAAATAATTTCATAGTGAATTTTTTTTTGGGTCCTACCCCAAAAAACGGGCTGCCACGCCCCCAAAAAGTCGCCAGTATGGGGACTTGATCTACTTAGAAAGTTACCTGGAAGAGGGTTAACATGCAACCCTTGTCTTTATTCAACTGCTGTGAATACACCAACACACTTCGACAAGTAAAGGAATGGATAAAATCTTAGAAAAAAGAGTTGTTTCTGTAAAAGTGCATTTCAGTCTTTACAACTATTTTCATCACCTCAATCAGCCAAAAAATCCCAGTTCCAGATATTCTTAATACCTAATTTACTCTTGTAAACTTCATCATGCTCAACCATCAGAAAACTGTGTGCCTCTTTCAGTCCTAGTTCTATAAACTAGATTGAAGTCTAAACAAGTAAAAAATTAAGATTGAATACTGTCTTTTTACAATTGAAAATGAAACTAATTTTTCAGGTGATTTAATCGCAGTTTCTTACTTGTCAGCACCAAATTGTTGAGTTCATATGTAAGCATCCGGTGAATATTGTTCTATATTAGATATGACACCTTATGCTCAAATTCATCCAGTTTCTACTTGAGAATATGTATTAATTTTTGAGACATCAGGTTTATATTTCAGTCAGAAAATCTGCTTTTTTAATCTTCTATGGAGGCCCTTTGTTGTAGTGGGTCGTGTTGAGTTCACGTCTGTTCAGAGTCAGTTCAGTCATGCTGTGGTGAACACATAGCTAAGAAACGCACATGGATTGCAGAGACGCCCATTCTTGCGACACACACCATATTAATGTTGATTTGCAAGATTTCAATTTACATTTACAGTAAATGAAGCTATAAGAGATTAATTAATTTACGCAATACTTAAAATACTTCTTCAAGAATATTTTTACTGCAGACTTGACAGCACAATACAATAAGTAGGTTATAACTCTCTTTTGAGGTAGGATATTAGAGTGAATAATCTCTCACTCAATTATATTTCTGAATTCAATATGAAAATCCCTTTCTTTAGATATCTTAATGTGTCTTGTGACTGAACTACGATTTTGTAGTTATGGGGAAATTATCACAACTTGCCCATTAAATCCACCACAAACAAAATAGACATACAACCGCAATTCCTAAAAATGGTAAAAAGAAAAAAAAAATCACAATATCAGGTTAGACAAAATATCTGCCTTCCCCTTAAATATACTACACTTAACCCCATCAGGCTGAATGAAAAGTTATTGAGGAATTCCCTTACGGTCCTATTTTGAGGAGTTCCCAAAAAACTGGGAATGAAGAGTAGTTGTGAGAGAATGACATCAAGCTAAAAATAGCTAACCAATTTTCTTTCTTTTTATTTAGTGCAGAACAGGTCTTTTACAAATGGTGGCCTCCTTAGAGCAAAATTTGATTTATGAAAAAGATTCAGTTTTATTCCTCATGAAGAGAGCACCGGGTGACAATAAAGGGGATAATGAGTACATCTAAACTCTTTACTGTACAACGGGTGATGGAAAACTTGCTGGGTGATGAAGAAATGAACCAAGCTAGAACTAGATCTAGATTTAGATGAGGAATACATCAATGGAGAGTCTAGTAATAGTGGGGACAGCTTTAATGATGAGGAATGTGATAGATCTAGAGCACTAGACCTACATATAAGTGGGCATGGTCCTACAACCGGGGATGATATATAGTTGCAGGAGGTAATTCACAATGGACATACTTTTATTCAGGAATACTGACAGTAGACTGAGGTAGGACCTTCACCAAGTAACTTGACAAAATTTCCTGTATTTCTGTCAATTAGTTATTATTTATTAATTCTAATTCTGTGGACTCTTAGCTTAATTTTGATACCACATTTGACATCCCTAGTCAATTTCTGAAAATGGCTATTGGCCCTAAAAGCAAATGTTGAACAAGTCTTGAGTGTTTTCAGACCTATGGTAAACCAAGGCAACCTTTGGTTTTGAGGAGGATAGTTTAGGGTATGTCTTGAAAGCGTGTTCTATATTTCAAAGAGAGTGGTAATGTAACAATAATAAACTTGCACACCTTGATTCAGACATTGATTCAGCATGGCCACTACCAACAGAATTGGCTGTCTCCTCTGAATCCAAATTACCGCTGACTTTTGCCTTGCTACCAGTCGACCCAAAAAGAGGGGTAGTCAGATCAGGTAGCGAAGATAGTCCAACCTGTGAAAATTCAAAACATTTTACTTGGATGAATAAGTTGTCATTTGCTACATTTCTGAAAGGGAAAATTCAACCTGATAACTTATTTATATGCTGCTAAGGACAAGAGGGGAAAAAAGTAAACCACCTTAGAGTGCCCATCATCCATCAATGCCTCAAAAACCGATCATTCTTATTCACAAGTTTTATGAGTATGGTTGAAATAAATGTAGGGGTTTTAACTTGGCAAGACCTTGGTCATAATATTTAAGGAGTGTTTTTAATTTAACCCACAAAAAACAAAACAAAAAACTTTCCAACACAACATCAAAATGGATACTGTGTAGCATCACATTATTCTTTGCTTTCTTCACGCTCGGTTTATCATCAATATTCTCATATCAACAGAGCTGCCTACCCTTGCAAACAAAATAAAAGTGTGGGATCATAATTCATATAGGTGAAAATAAAGGGAATTGAACCAAAAATCAGCGATGATCTCATCAACTTCAGTAAAGCCTTTGGAAATCCTTTTGGAGGGGAAGGCCTACTTTCACAACATATTTCCAACATTAGAACCCAACAGCAGCGCTGTCGACCTCTATCAGGCAAAAAGGGTAAGACGGAAGGCAAAAAAAAGGAAGATTTGGACAAAAAGGGTAAGTTCAGGATAAACAAGATTAAAATACTAAAAGTTGGGCAATAAAGTCATAGAATATCATACTGCGCTTTTTGATGACATGATAGTGGTGAAAGTAATGTCTTAGCACTGCACACGAGAAAAAAATGTTCTCCAACATGCTGAGATTGATGTTGGCTACAAGTGCAAGTGTTTTTTTAGTAAAAGAACTCAGCAAGGAGGAAAAAATATTGTATTCATAATAATATGTTGATCGCTTCGTCTTGTCAAGTCTATCTGCTTCAAACTTCATACCACGAAACTGGCTCCATGAGGTACAGCAGTACGATTGAATTGGATTTGTGATTAGTGCTAGAAACCTAGATACATGTACCGTCATCATTACTCGCAAATGTAATCAAGATAGTTGAATGGGCGTATGAGAGGGATTTCACGGATTTGAATGGTTATCAACTACTACACTACACCCAGTACATAGAAATGCAGCTTACATCTGACCTAATTGAGATTGAAGAGCGATTATCTACCTGCAATCTTCGTTTTTCATTTCCACTGACCATGTGACTGTCACTCTAAAATTTAAAACATTAATGCTACCGGGCGGACACAAACAGAACATTTAAGACCTGGCTTAGATCTTTGTTTACTGTAGATCATAAGAAATCCTTTCTTCTTTCTACATTCATCAATTAGCAGATTATAAAAATATTGTTCTTTCTTACCAGACCTGCCAACTCTAAACCAAAATCTGCCAACTCTAAACCAAAATATAAGAAAGTGTGAAATCAATGAGCAAAAAATGTAAAATCCATATCGGTGTGAGTACCTAGATCTAGTACCAATAAAGCACAGCACAATAATCATCCTTTTTTGTATAAGAATGAAAATGTTGCAGCTTTGACGAGAAAGCTGTAGCAGCTGACTCAAAAAACATTATCCCATGTGGGATATTTCTTAAGGAACTCAGCATTAATGACACTAGTATCTTCCCTAGACACGGAAGGGTTTCATTTTTAAGTGATGTCAAAGAAGGAGATAAAAAGAAACCTATTCACGACATGTTTTTCAGGTCATATCTTACACTAGCTGAAATTTTTAAGTGTTTGTCTCACAGACAGCAAAGGTACGTCTGACGGTCACCCCCCTAACTAAGTACTTCTGGTCATTGATTTAACGTATTACCGAGTCTGGAACATTTTCAATTGTTTGATTGTCCAACCCGACAACTGTGCCCACAAAAATGTACAACTGTACATAAGAAGCATATAAATGGTAAAAAAAAAGGTAAAAATATGGTGTGTTTTGTTTGTTGTTTGTTGGTTTTTTTTTTTTGCTGAATGTTGGCAGCTCTGTAATGTATGTGTATTGAATATGTTGACCAAATTTCCAGTGATAAAACAATTGCATTTACTTGCATTTAAGGGGCTTATTACCCTTTCGCATTAGGTGGCCCTCTTCTATCACCATCCCTATCTTACTAGTGATCATCCAGACATTTTCTTTTAAGCTCTAGGTAAATTATTTAGAATGGTAACCAAATATTCTTACCCCAAACTGAACGCATATGATGATTGGCAGTTTCATTAGAGTTCAGACATTCATGAAGATTTTTTTTTCTTGCTTGAATCATTTTCTATTGCTCCCCTGTCAAACATTTATATGGTCATATGAAGCCAATCCATAGTTTCATGAGTCTCTGGTAAATTTTAGCATTATTTCATAGGCACTAATAACTTTTTAAATTATTATCAGGTTCCAAAAAACCGTTAAAAATTATAAGAATTTCCATGAAATCAAAACTAAATTTCACAAACTGAAAAATTGACCTATGACAAACACTGCCTACATTCTACATTAGTTTGAAAAGAATTCTGCTATTTTCAAATCGAATTGAAGGAAATGATTATTTAATTAAGATCTAATAAACAATACAATTCTTTGCATGACTAAATTTTCAATTTGGGAAAAAACATTTTTAAGGAAAAAAAAATCCTTGCATAAATCAGTTGTTTTATCAACTATTGGGGGGTAGGGGTGGGTGTGTGATGGGATTTTTTTTTTTTTAATCTGTTCAATAATAAAAAATAAAAAAACTGACTGCATTATCAAAATTGAAGTATAAATGCTTTTAGGAGTCATGAAACATAAATGTAATATCTCACATTTTGATGTCCATTCCCATTCCTCATAGCAGCTATAATCTGTACCATGAAGACTAAGTCCAAATATTTTAGCAATTTTTTTCAAAAATGGGTCCCCCTCAGATTTTCTTCTTTTATGGTGGAAATGCAAACTATATCACTAATGAACAGAAAAGGCATACAATTATCAAGAAACACATTCAATTATGCTGCTTTTTCACTCCAATTTATATTGTAAACAGGACTTAGAAAATATTCAGAGATACAGAAGAGATGACTGCCTTGGCACATGTTTCAAGATATCTTCAACATATACATCACACAAGAAAAATTTACCTACAAATAAGTCAATTTAGACTGGAAATTAATGGTAAATATAAAAAAGACACCTTTTGAATTGATGGGAGCATATGTAGAAGCTCCAAAGTGGACTCTTCTCTCTCAATCTCTCAATTTAACCTTGTTTTACTCATCTACCTCATATTCATAAAACTTATGAGTATCCCCAAATAAAATACATAATTCGAATCACACAATTACAGCAGAATTTCTTTATACATGAAAATTGAATAATTCATGGAAGCAAATTAAACGAATCAGTGAAAACATTAAAAAAAAAAAAACTGTACTTCTTTTGAGTTTCTTTCAAAGACTGTGTACAGGTCTAGATCTAGATCTGTATCCTTTTCTAACTTCTGCTCATCATGGATGTTGCAGATACACGGCCTACCACAAAAATATTCTTGACTTAAAAAGTTCATCTTAAATGTTTATGTTATGATCTAGATCTATATGTTAATTCCAATAAACATGAAGACCTACCATTTGTTGTAAATTACGAAAATGGGTCCCTCTCAGACTTCAATTAAACCAAGGTCATTTAAAAGTCATGGTTTGCCCCTTCTTAGGAAGAGGTTGTTTCAGTGGTCCGTCAACAATTATGATAGTTTTTCATAAAAAGAAATGTATCAAAACAATAGATCTAAAAGGAGAATACAACCGAGGCCAATTCATTAGATCCAAAAACCAAATCAAGATCAAGGTCTCTTCAGTTCACTAGAATTTTCAACATACCGGAGAATGACATGTCAACAGTAGGATATAAAGAAGAAAACAATTTATGCCAGTCTGTACAATGCTTTTGATATCAACACAATCCTTTTAATTTGAAGGATTTTGTTTGTATGAAATGTTTTGAAGCAAGTTATTTTCTGTCTTTTCAAAGTGTATTGACATACCAATCCACTAGATCTAGATCAAAATTCTTAACTTAAAGTAGAAATTTCACCAATAAAACATTGAAAAAATTCTATTCTATTCTGAAAATGAAGAATTCCAAAAGGGATGGCAGTCTCTGTCGTATTGTCAGTTAATTTCGGCTTATCAATCCCCTAACACAAGAGACTGAACAATATTTCACTTCCAATTTCAAGATGGCGTCTTCATATTCTCAACATTGAAAAGGCAAAGCTGCTGGCTGACATTTATCTCATTTATGAACAAGATAATCTGGAAAGGTGAATTCATTTTAAACGAACAACATGCAGATTAAACCGAACAGACATCTATGCACAGTTGTGTTGTTATAGAGCGTCGCATGAGTACCAAGGGCCATAATTTCACCGAAAAGATCCAAGTCGCATTCGATCTTGATCATTCAAAGAACTCGACCTGAAACATCATGAAATCTAATACATACGGTCTAACTAATGTAATACGACAAATACACCGATTAAACACATCTCGAACGCATGTTCGATGTTTCCCTACAAATCATACGTACATCCATAAAAAGGTGTGTTCGTTTACATAGCTCGTTGGGCTAAAGTTGTCTAGTCCTGCGAGTCAAGACAGCATAACAAAGATGGCCGCCATTCAATGATGGCATGGCAAGCAGTCCTCGACAAGGCTGGCCTATCGAGCCTTGAGCCTGGCTAAAAATTCCCTGTTCCAAGTGCATGACGGGACAGAAACGAGTGACGCACCTAGCTCGTGTTTTAACGTCTCTTTCTCATCGTATGGTACTGCATGGTGAGGACAAGATATAAAATTGTAATATTGCAAAGTGCAAAACGTGGTAACCGGGAGAGAATGAAATGTTAGCTTTAGCTTCTTTAATTTGCTATAAAGTTTGAAGATTTCACGGATGTACTTGGATAAGGGATAAGTGTCCAAAATTATAAAAAAGAAAGAAAAAAGAAGAAAAAAGGGAAGGATAATGAGGAGGTGAGAAGTCAAAGAAAAAAGAACAGATGGCTTAAGTGGTTGAGAGGTGAGAAGCAAATTTGGAGAGACATCTTAATTAAATTTGTCACAGATGAAGAAATTGCAAGATGATAAAGAAACTATGTCACACTGGCATCCATCATTTGCTCGAAAAATGAGATAATGCATGATACATAATTCAAGCTTCACTAGCTTTTGCTTCGTTTTGTTGTTTTTTAGTTGTTTTGGTTTTGTTGTTTGTTTGTTTGTTGTTGTTTTTTTTTTGGGGGGGGTTTCTTTAGGGGTGTGGGTAGGTTTGTGTGTGCGTGTTGGGAGGGGGGGGGGGGTGATTTGGTTTGTTAGTTGTTTTTTTTTTTGTTTTTTTGTTTTTTTGCAGGGGGTTGTTTTGTTGTTTGTTTTGGATGTTTTGATTTTTCGTGTTTTTCGTTGTTTTTGTTTTTATTTGGGTTTTTTGTTTGGTGGTTTTTGTTTTTGGTAGATTGTTTTTTGTTTTGTTTTTTCGTTGGTTTTTGGTGTTTTGTTTGTTTTGATTTTTGTTTGTTTTTTGGGGGTTTTATTTTGGAAGGGGGGTTCTTGTTTTGTTTCGGATTTGGGTTTGTTTGTTTTTTCTAGACTTTTTGTATGTTGCTTTGCTTTTTGTTTTGTTTTTGTTTCGTTTAGGTTTGCTTTGTTGTTTTTTGTTTTGGTTTTTTTGGTAAATTGTTTGGTTGGGCTTTTATTTTTTTTTTCGTTTTATTGTTGCCATTTTATTTGGAAGGGGTTGTGGGTGGGGGTTCGCCTCCTTGTCCAGCGGTAGGCATGATAAATGGGGTGCCCAGTCCCATCGGAGACGGATGATAATGATAAACTTAGAGGTCCCATGTGCCTTTGCGCGTATAACCCTCGTTGGTTAAAATCTTTAAGAGCAGACCGTATCGGCCGACACCCTTGCAAAATTCAATTCCTACCAAAAATCGTTCGGATTCATTCACCCCTACAACCTTTTGTACCTTAGACTTATTGATCAGTTCATTATTATGAATTTACGTGGAAGCGGTAAAGATCAAAGGGAAAGGCATCCCTACTCCTCTAAGAATAATGGCCCCGGCGTAACAATGCCATTGCCACAAGATTGTCATCATTGACGCAAAAGTTTACCAACGTCATCAACAACCTCAAAGAATCTAAGATCTCGAACATGATCAGTCTTTAAATCATTATTGCTCTTACAATATATAGTCTGCATTTTTTACACATATGTGCCCAATTGCATATACATGTGTGTATATATATAAGCTTCCATTTCCCCCATTATTCAATTCATATAATAATTCTATGTTACCTACAGCACACTAGCACAACTATACTGTATGTGTGTGTACATGTTTATGTGCACCCAAGCATTCACATCGTAATTGTTGCCCCAGTATGGTCCATCCAAATTTCCTTGAAAGGATGAATAAAGTTTATCTAAATCGTATCGAAGTTCTGAGCTTTCTATTTTTGTTCTTTGGCGCATTTCTTCTTCATCATCTTCTTCTTTACAGTAACTGTAGTAGCCCCAGTGCCGAGGGATCAATCTACAGTTTACAAAGACAGTCTATGGCCATGATATTGCGTCAACGATCCTCTTGAATGTGTCAGGGCAGGTCGTTTTCACTGCCTGACCAGGAAAACTGTTCCAGAGACGGACTGATGACACAAAGAACGAATGGTGGTGGGTGTCTGTTCTGGCTGAAGGGATCGATAGTTTTGAGCAGTGGATTGTTCGTATGTTTTGTGGAATGTTCAAGCTGTTTTTGTTGCAGTATGCTTTGTGGAAAAGAATAATTTTACTCTTTTTCTTTTTTGCATCACTGAACTTATTATTGTAAACTATTAGCTTTTCAAACTCTAAATCCTGATTTCTGAAAGAACGAGAATAGGAATACGAATTGAAACAGCAAAAGCTTTGTCATTGATTTGATCACCATAATTACGAAGTGTATAGAAACAAAATAATCTCATTAAATATTAAGCTTAATTTTATAATATTCCGACTGTTGTAAGGCATGTGATTCAGTTCAACACTTCAATTAGATCTGTGTTCCAAATGCTGATTGACAGAAATAAATAACAAAGACTTCAGTAACCATCTAGGCACCAGCACCACATGAGTCAACGTTGACAACAAACGTCCTATTTTTTCAATATCACTACGCCTTTTAAATTAGTGAAATAACTAAAGTGAAATTAAGGTCATGAAAAGAGTCAGTGCTGGTGGCGTGCGTGAATATAGATGAATCTACTATTTCCAAGAAATGCCGTTTTAATAGCTTATACGCCAGGCAGCATGAACGAAATGCTAGAAAAACTGATGGAAGTTAAGTGATAAGTGAAAGAAAAGAACTGACGTTGAATATGAAGAAGACAGACTAAAAGAGATATGAATTCACCATTCAAGTTTTCACCATATATGCAAAGGCATAAGATTCAAATGTCTTGGCTTAAATAGCTCAAACAACACTGAAAATTATAGAACAGCTATTGCAAATCAGACATTCCACAAACTCAAGTCTATTATCAACAAAACAGAACTTAAAATGAGCACACTGCAAAAAGCAACTGCAAAAAGCACAGATGCAGAGTTAACCTTGGTCAAGATGATGATCAAGTACAATCATGTAGCTAGTTCTAGAGCCGATACCTGTATTGATGGCACATGACACATTGAACAAAACGGAAAGAAATGTTGTTCTATATTTTTTTGGCTTATTCTATCTTTCCTTTCCTCACTCCCCCCTCCTTTCTGTATGCCTGTGCCTGTGTGAGTACTTCTTCCTCCCTAATGATAAATAATGAATGTCCACTTTTGGATGGACTATGAGTCTGGTGTACAAGTCAAATTTGGCAATAATTGTCTTTTTTTATATGAAGTTTAATAAAAAATAAAGTTATGCCCAATTTCCAGCAATGCATTTGACAATATAAAACTATAACATGCCAATGCTTGTTTGTATTAAATATGAAATATAGATATATTGGAAATCTTTCATGTTGTTTATGAGAGACATTTGTTGAAATGTTTTGTTTTGTTTTATTATTTAAATGCAAACTAACACCGCTTTATCAGGTTCTGATGCTTTATTTGTTAAACCTCACTGACATATTCATATATTGCATAGGCTCACTGCCTGCTTATTTTATTTTCATGCCGTAAAATATCTCCTCCTTGCCGTAAATGATTATTTTAGAGAGAAAAGGAGATGTAGAGAGAAAAAGAAAGAGAGAGATAGACAGAGAAAGAGATAGAAAAAGAGAGAGAGAGAGA
>JBCJKE010133179.1:0-24838 GCA_039654525.1 Melibe bucephala
AGACAGACAGACAGACAGACAGACAGACAGACAGACAGAGACAGAGACAGAGAGACAGACAGACAGGCAGACAGAGAGACAGGGATACAGACAGACAGACAGACAGGCTAACAGGCATAAACAGACAGACAGTAATAGGCATACAGACAGAGACAAATACAGAGACAGATATAGGCTGACTAACAGATCTGGGTAAGAAGAGATATCCAAGTAATTCAAAACATAGCCCTTAATTATGAATTCTATTATGAAGAGAAATAAATTCACTCCCTTGGGTGGAAACAATCTTTTCAATACATCATATCAAATAATGGGCTTTGGATATGAAGTTGGTATAAATTTATAAGTATAAGTATCATGAATAAGTTTGGGGAAGTGCATCATTGTTTGTGTAGATTTTTTCCAGGGTTTGTTTTTATTTCGGAAAGGTTGCTAAAATATTTGAATTACATTACCCTAATCTTCGTAATAGTACTTGTAGCTAAAAAAGAAAACTTTTTGTTTTTTTTTCACGCTTTAAAGAAACCCACCTCTTGAGAGAGAATTTCCTTTGCAGTCTTCAAATTCTCCAGTTCATTCGCTGAGACGGTCAACCTGTTTTCCTGCTCATCCATTCCATGCTTCATTTTCTCCATCTCTTCTTGTTGGGCGATCAACAAAGAGTCTCTCTCTTCAAGCTGATTCTTGAGATCTGTGGCATTGACCTGATGCTCTTCAGACAAAGCAGATTGCTCATGGAGAATCTTCAGTTCATGACTCAGTGAATCTTTTTCTTGGGCCAAGTTTCCTAAATCCATCTTTGCATTATCTAAAAGCTGTTCCATTTCCTGCAATCTGGTACTCAGGGCTACCTTCTCGGCTTCTAACTCTCCATATCTTGATTGCAAACCCTCCATTTCCGCTTCTTTACATTGCTGCTGGTCCGTAAGTTGGAGATTCATGGACTGAAGATTTGCAAGATCAGATTCTAAAGTGATGAGATTCTCAGCTCCCGCCTGAAGAATGGCAATTTTGTTCAAAAGAGCCTGCCTTTCTTCTTCTCCTTCTCTATACTTTCCTTCTATTTCAGACATTTCCTTTCCTTGGATTTCTCTCTCTCCTAACTGAGAAGATAGAGATGCAATCTGTTGAGTATATTTCTCCCGTTCAACAGCTTCTGCTTCAAGTTTACTTTTTTCCTCAGCTAGTTCTTGTCTAAGAGATATCAGTTCTTTGGAGATTTCTTCTTTCTCTGAGTTTAGCCGATTTCCTTCATCAGCTTTTGTTTGTGCTTCATGTTTAAGCTCCTGGAGTTGGCTCTGCAAATCTGTTTTTTCCATCTCTGCATTTTGTAGCAGTTCTTGTAAATCACTGACCATTCTTTCAAAATAACCCTGCTCTTCTACATGCTGTTTGCCTTTGTTTTGCATCTCTTCTCTCAGCTGTTCATTGATCTTAGCCTGATTGTCATGTTCTTCTTCTAATGATCTGATGCGTTCCTCCAACACACACTTGTTCTGCAGCACCTCTTCCAGTTGTTCCTCTTTCTGACTCAGATTATCTCCTATGGAGTCTGAGGATGTCTGAATCTCTCTCAGCCTTGCCTCTAGTTCTGTTTCACGATTTGTTAAAGTATGTTTGTCAATCTCAAGCTTTTCCAGATTGGACTGTGAATCTTTGAGAGCTTCCCTGAGTTCTGAGACAGTTTCTTCTGAGGCCTGGAGAGCCTGACTGAGTGATTCAAGCTCTCTAGCCTGCTTTGCTGATTCGAGTTCTGCTTCTTGCAGACTCTCTTGACGCTGGGCAACCTGGAGGGGATGAAGGCAACAAAATGCATAGTCTAATTTGTTGAACAAAAATGTAATAAAAACCAAAAAAAAATCTATTTTGCTTCTTTCTAAATGCCATTCCCCAATGACACTTTATGTGATATATGTATCCCAGATACTTTATTCAACCAGGTAAAGCAGAAATTAAGAGCTTTCAAAAATCATTTACACCTTTTAAAAGGGCAGTGCAATGCATACAAATACAATATAGTCCATGCAGTAAATATTTTATTTGATCATGCCTATCAGTGATGGATCATCATGAGAACTCCTCTTTCGCATATTATGGTTAAGTACATACACTGCAAGGAAATTCAGTATCTAAAGCAGCTACAGAGCTAGTGAAGCTTTGGAATACACAGATGTATAGATTTTTTAAGGAAAATAGAAATGCATGCACATTGCATGAAAAAAAAAAATTATTCTAATTTGTATGCATGCTTAAGTTAAGACAGACTCAAATGAACCCTACAGCTGAGTAAAGGTTTTTCATTTACAAACGGAAGTTACAATCTATGCCAGTGTGACTTAAAGTGCTAGGCTACAATGTTTTCGGTAAATATCCATGTCAGAACTTGAAACAATGAAAACAATTCTTTCATTTATGACAGACCTTTTGATAAAATTGCATAAACTGGAACAAGGAAAAATAGATAAGTTTCAGATTGTTATTTGCATTTTCCTTTAATTTATATTCTTCAATTACATTCTTATCTTTTCACCATTTGTGTCAGAGTGCTTTTGAAACAATGTGCAACTGTTTCTTTATCAAAGACGCTGTGTTGGGAAACAAACATAGTCCGATTACTTGCATCAAACATTTAAAAGTGCACATATATATATTTAAGAAATATGATGCAGATAATATTTTTAAACTTCAAATTGACAGATATAGGAAAGAAAGCTATACTAGTCTCTTTAAGAATAATGGTGAGTGCACAATTGTGAGATGAAAATCATTATAAAAAAAAAGAAGAAGAAACAAACAAACCCACCTCTTTATAGATTCATTTCCATTCCTCATCCCCTAAAATTCTCTATAATTTCTTATTTACTTTACTGTTCTAAATCTGTTTATGACTGCATGCAAAGGAGAGTGTATATGAATCGCATACAGAAAATGTCATGGCATGAGCAGGATTATATCAGCCAATTTTTTTTTTAAGCCATATGACTAAAGGTGTTAATTGTGTTGCTATGCAAGCCTCAATGATGCAACTGATAAAGTTATTCATTCCAAAAGATTTTGATGAAAGTCACAGCATAAGAAAGTACATGGAGGGTTTAATGGCAAAATGCGATTAAAGCCATTTTCAAATTCTCTATGATTAGTCAGATTAGTGGTTAAAAAAGATATGTGATATAACCTGAAATTAATTTTCAATTTGTGAATGCAAAAAAGAAACATATCCAATAGTATCAAGTCGTCAAAAGTGTGCTTTAGTTGAAGAACGCGACAAATGCCACGATATTGATTGCTAATCACAGATAATCCAAAAGAGTGTTTATTGCATTTTGCCATCAAACCCTTCACAGATATTAGACATTAGAAGTATGGAAGTTATTGTTTTGGGAAATATTAATATGTCAACCTTTAATAATATAATGTAAATGAGAAAAACCTTGACTTCACTGAATGTAAGGTAAACTACTTTTACTTGAGGAGTGATAAGAAAAAGAATACCAATAACAAAAAAAAATTTTCAACAGGCTTTCAAAAGAAAGTAAAAGGTTGCCGCCACCCTGCATACATCAAAATCATGTCACAAAATGAGTAGGAGTAAGAATAAGAGTAAGCATCAGAAAATCAAAATCCAACAATCAAATAAGCCATTTTACATTTCAACATTCATCATAATTTGTTTACGCAAACAAAAAATATATACAGCATATCAATGGTATCAGGTTGAAAAATTGAAGATATTTTGAAAGAGGTTGATTTGACATAGGATATACTGAGAAATAACTTCTGCAGGACAGTCACAATAATATTGGAACAATTGTATTGACGACACATGTTCAGCATATACACCAATCACAAACTACATATTTACCAAATTACCTGTGAAGTTTAGAGACACAAGCAATCTTTTGCACCAAGAAATAATTGCTAATTATTTCTCTTCAAACATTTTATATATATATGAAAAACGAAATTTGAAAAATCACGAAGCTTAACAGTTCTTATGTTTTTCAAATGGAGGAACAATCAGAGTAACAGATGATGCAAACAAATATAGCAATTAAAATAAAATGAAAATTTAAAGTAATCAATCTGTCAACTCAAGAGGAAAGCCCTCTAACAAAGCAGAGTGATTTATAAAAAAAAAGAAGACTGAAAGATCTCCCAATAAAAGAGCAAAATTGGTCGATAAAAAAATGAGAAAAAAAAAGCCAAAAAAAACACACATAGACAGAGACACACACACACACAGTGGAAAGATGAACGAACCTTTAGCCTTGTTAATATAAAATGTGCTATAGCTATACAGTATGGCAAAATTGTAAGGAAGTGTTGGAGAATGTTTTTATCTTATCGGTGTCTCCATCCCCTACCAACTGTTCTCTCCTATCTTTTGCTCTCTCCTGCCTCCCTTCCTTCCCTCCCTCTCTCTCTTCTCTCTCTCTCTCTCTCTCTCCCTCCCTCCCTCTCAATATATATATATATATATACAGTAGTCTTTGCAAGAGTGCCTCTGGCTGAATGCCCATTTTGCCTTAGTGCCAGCTATTTTGATGAGATCCATTTTTTTTTAAAGTCAAAATCGTTACTCTTAGTGCCTCCCTTCGAAAGCTGTTTGCTGCCTTAGTGCCAGGATTGTTGGCATGTCAATCAAAAAAGCAATGAAATGTCAACTTAATATAGATAAAGTAGCTATGAACATTTGCCTAGAGTTTGCTAGAGTGTTAAAAAACATCCTTTACACTCACTTCAGTAATTTTTTCACCCCTTTGAGTCTGGAAACAGATAACAAATACAAGCCCTCCTTGCTGATCCACTGTCCAACCAATCAAATGCATCAATGTGACGAAAAAGGAATGGCCAAGTTTTGGACTTTGATGGACAGACAGGCTCAGCTGTTTAATGACGCCAAACAGCATTTTCCGTGTTTTATCCTGGTGGTTGGTTAAAATGAATGACTGTCTACAGATTTACACAACACTGCACTAGAGTCCCTCCCTGTTGCAACAAAATGATCAGTCTAGCAGTGGACAGGGGTGTCTTTCAACTTTCTGAAGTTGGCGCCATCGCTCATAACCTTAGGCATGATTTAAACACTCAGCAAGATGATATTCATCCAAACATGGAACTTACGTTTCAAAAAGCACTGTTATCTCTGTTTGGGAAGCAGCCATCGGACACTCTCGCAAAAACTACTATATGCTTAAACTGTTTTTCTATTTATCTATCTATCCATCTATCAATCTATCTATCCATCTCACCTATCTATTTATCTATCTATCTATCTATCTATCTATCTATCTATCCATCTATCTGTCTGTTTATCTTTTGAAGAGACATTGCAAAAGAACATTTTACGTATATATAATAAAGGAGGATTAACTTAAAATGAATATAGGATCTGTTGATTTGCCACTTAAAAATATTATTAAATGAAAATGAAATGAAAAGGAAAGAAAAAGGTTGCTCCTTTTTCCATTCTTTTCCTATTTATTCAATATAATTCTCCTTTTGTAAGTCAAGTTGGCTTATAAAAAATTACCTTCCAAAGTAGCCTATAAATGACAATTAATGTCACAGCTTAAAAAGTTAACAAATTTGTAATTTTAAACTTGTTCATTTCAGAAATGCAATGTCTCAATAAGACTAGAAGCAAATTATTGACTTATGCATGCAACAGTGCAAGTATAGTGTGTTGTAGTAAAAGTATATTAATTATTTGAATATATTGGTAGTTGGTTATTACTGACAGTAAAAAGCTTACATCTTTGAGTTGGGCATCCGGAGGCAGAACAGTCGTGGGCTGCAGGCTGGGTTCCAAACTAAAAGCCATTTGTAGCCGTTCTTGTTGAAAGTGCTCTTCTACTGGTATCTCCTCCTTTTGTTCAGAATGGACAGGAGTACTGAGTGTGTGGTCAATACTCTGGGAAACCATAGCACCATCTGATTCGGCAGCTCTCTGCCGTGCAATTGAGAGCTGCTCAGTGAGCTCCTGGATTTGAGACTCAGCAGAGTCCAACTTCTTGCTCAGGGATGCCAGTTTTGCGTCCTTCTTTTTTAAAGTTTTCTGTTGAGTCTTCATTTTTTCTGAGAGCTCTGCCAGCTTTGGAGAGTTTTGCGAGGAAATATCTTCACCGGAAGAAGAGGATGGTTCAAGAATTTTTGCTTCTTGTGACAGAGCTGTAATTTCTTCCAGACGTTGTTTCAGATGCAAGTTCTCTGTTGTGAGTTTGGTAAGAGTGTCTTGTAACTGTCCGCTCTGTTGATGTAACAAGCTATATTCCTCTTTTATCTCATACAAAGATTTATCTGATGCCTTTAAAGCGTCTGATGCTGTGGCCAACTCTGTATTCAAAGTTCCAACATGCTCTCTAAGTGTCACCAATTCTGAATCTCTCTCACTGAGGGAAGACTGAAGAGAATTAATGTTCGAAATAAGATCGCTGCATTTTCCTTGCTCATTTACTAACAACTCATTAAGTGATTTCTCTCTTGTGGAACTGTCTTGAATTTCTTGATTTAATTGTTGCTGTAATTTTTCTATTTCATTATTGCAATGAGCTATGGTCTGGTGACTTTTTTCAACATCACTTTGTAATGACTCTATCTTAGATAAACTGTCACTAATGCTATGCTCCTTAATTTGGATGTTTTCAGCCTGGTCTTTGTTCTGGGACTTGAGACTTTGATTTTCCTGGATCAAATCATCTATTTGTCTCTGGAGTGTGACCATAGACCTTTCCTTATCTTCATTGAAAGCAACCAGTTGGCCCTGAAAAAGTGCTGCCTGCTCTTGCAAACTTCTTGTTTCCTCTGAGGATAAATCTTGCATTGCCAACATTTTTTGTTCTTGAGCAGTAATAGTCATTTCTTTTGATTCCAAGTCATGTTTAAGAGTGGTGATTTCTGCTAGGTATGTATCCACCAGCTGAGCTTTGTCTGAAAGAAGGGCTATTTTCTCTTCCAACTCCTGTGCAGATTTCTCTCTCAACTTTACGTCATCTGAGACCATCTGGAACCTTTCAGCTGCAATTTTCTTATTTTGCTGTTCTTGATACAATTCTTGCTTAAGTTGCTGTTGTACACAAATCATTTCAGCATTTGAGGTCTCAGCTATATTCAAGTCTGTCTCAAGCTTCAGGATTGTCTCTTTTTGATTGTCCATCTGATTACTCCTTTCTTCTAGTTTTTCTGTTAGGCATTTGTTATCTAAGCTTAACTGGTCAAGCTGACTCTGGGAATTGATTAAATCCTCTCTTAAAACATTGGATTCTCCTGTGAGATTTTGCACTGTTTCCTGTTGCTGGGTTAAATCCCTCTGCAACATCTCACACTGGTGTGTTAACTGTGTAACATGTTCTTGTTGGTAAGCCAAATGGTTTTGAAGGTCCTGACAGTGTTGCTTGTATTGACCTATCTCCCCATGCAGGTTACCAAGTTGTTCTCGGAGGGAAAATATGCTTTGATTAGCTGCAGTCAGTTGACTTTCTGTTTTTTCATGCTGCACAGCCAGCTCGTCATGCTGCTCTTGAAGGGAGCAGAATTTGGACTCTTTGTTTTTCAGCAGTGCTCTCAGATCATCAACTTTAAGACGAGCTTCAATAAGGTCTTGAGATAAATTCTTTTCAGCACTGTCTTTCATTTGTTGAAGCCCTTCAATGACTGAATTCAGTGAATCAATATTGGATTGCAATATATTAATATTGTTTTCTAGCTCTTGAGTTTTCTCCCTCAAAGTGACATTTTCCTCTTTGAAGGTAGCTAACTGACTATCTGCTTCAATGTTTTTGTTAGCATTTTCTTCACTCTGCTTAATATAAAATTCGTCCATGCTCTTCATTTGCACCTGCATTTCCTGAATATATTTTTCAGATTGTTGCTTCACATTATGAAGATCTGATATTTGCTCAGTGGTAGCATGTAACTGTTGCACAGTAATTTCCTTTTCTTCCTGAACTTGTTTAAATTGTTGGTCAATGGCCTGGAGCTGATTTTCAAGAGCATTTTTCTCCTGAACTACTAGGTCATGGGCAGTTTGCAAGTTTGTCAGCTGCTCTTGCATGTTATTTTTACCTACTTTAAGTGATTCTATTTCTTCCTGGAGACTTTTTATGAAAAGAGTTGATTCTTGCAACTCGTTTGCCAGCTCAGCACTTTCCTCTGATTGCCCGACACGAGTTCTCAAATGTTCTGCTTCTTCCTCCAGAGAAGCCTTTGCTTTGATTGTTTGCTCCAAATGGGCCCATGCCTCATTGCACTTTTGTGTCATCTCCTCCAAATGCTGCTCCAACTTTGGTACAGTTTCTTTACTCTCTGATAACTGCTGTGACAAATGTTCATTATCCTTTTGCATGTCTGATAAATAGGTCTGTGTATTCACCAATTGTTTTTCAGCATAGCTTTTCTCTTCCACCATCAGTCTCACAGATTCTGCTGTGGAATATAAGAAATCTTCCCCTGCAAATTGCTCCATCAGTTGAGAATCGACTATGTCCCTGATATCAAAGAGGCAATTTTCGAGGGCCCTCTTGTCCCTTGCTAGAAAATGAACTTCCTCCTGAATGTCTTCAAGGTCATGCCTAAGGTTTAAGTTTTCTTCTTCAATACTGTCCACTTTGACTTCAGCCTCCCTCAAATTGATTTCAAGAGCATCCCTAGCCATCTCACTTTGCCGCAGTTTATCATTCAGGTCTTGCACATCATCTCCATAAATTGTTGAACGACTGTCAAATCGTGATAATTGAACAGAGGCCCTTTCAGATGTGACTGATTCTTGACTTGGAGCATCTGATAAACGCCCTTGCTCTAGTTGAAGGTGTTTGACTTTCTTGTTGAGAGACAATAACTGTGCATCTTTTTTCTTCATAAGTTTCCTAAGACCAAGAATTTCTGCCTTGTGAACATCTCCCTTGTCCAACGAATCTTTTTCTTGATGTTTACTTTCAGAGCTCTTTATAGGGGTAGAATGTGCAGGTATTGCGGTTGTCTCTGTGAAGCTCTCATCAACCTCTGAGAGAGAGGACATCTCCAAAGCTGAAGATACTGGCTCTTTTATAGGAGAGCTTGCATTCACTCGCTTCAACAAGGAAGTAATTTTTGCTTCCTTCTTCTTGATGATCTTCTTCATTTCTGTCACCTGAGACGTTGTAGACTCAAGATCCGTTCGAGCTTTAGTCAGCTCACCAGACAGCTCTCCAATTTTTGTGCTGTTCTCATCCTGCGTTCCATACATCTCTTTCATAACATTTTCCATTACACTTATCTTTTCATCTTTTCCTATCAAATCACCTTCCAAGGCTTTTCTTTTGTCTTGTTCTTCACAGAGAGAATGTTCCAACTCTTGACATTTATATAGCAGTGAGGCCTCCTCCCCAACCCTATGGGCTTCAGTTTCTGATGGCAAATTCACATGCCTATTTACTTCCAGTGTCTGGTTTTCCAATTGATTTTTCATGGCAATGGTTACATTCCTATTGACTTCAAGTTCTTTCTGCAACTGCTGAATTTGAGCCTCCCGTTCATCCAAAGACAGCCGTAACTGGTTCATATCTTCCTGATACGCCTCAACAGACTGGATGGACTGGTCAAGCCTTAGCTGCAGCTTTTGCAATGTTTTATCCTTTGACTCTAGAGAGATCAAAGAATCGCCCAACCTCTGAGATGTGTCCATAAGTTTTGAATTGGCAGTTTGCACCTCTTCTTCCAAAGCAAGATTTGCTCTTATCAAATCCTCAGATCCCTGTCCGTTCTCTGTTAATTTTTTGCTCAGTAAAGCAAGTTTGCTTTCGTTTTGATGATTCAACTCTTTCCATTGCAAATCTGCATCATAAAATTGTGTTTGTAGCCTTATGATTTCTGCATCCTTTTCAGAAAGAAGATCTTTTAAAGCTTCCTTTTCTATTGCTAAACTGTGGCACTGGCTGCGAAATTGGTGAAAACTGCTTTGATCAAGGGTGAAGTCAGATGATTCTTCCAGGTCAGAGGTCACCGGTAATGACTTGGGGCTTTCTTCCTGTTTTGACTTTTGCCTTGTGTCTGTATCTTCGGCTTGAGCAGGGGCTTTGGCAGATTTGTTTGCTGACTTCTTCGCTTTCAGGTGAAGCCCCTGAATGACTTTCTCTTTTTTCTTCAATGCTTTGTCAAGCTCGTCTTTTTCTTTTCCAACTTTGTCCAAATTCTCCTCCAGAGCTTTGATGGTCATTTGGCTGGAGGAAACTTCAGCCTGTAGACGTTCAACTTCTTTCTCCACCTCGTCAGCCTGCTTCCCTTGACTGACTGGCATGGCATGCTCTGCAACCACCATCTCAACAGACTCCATCGTTTCTTGAACACCAGGAGCCAGGGCTGTTGTTGGCAAAGCTGTCATGGGCTGAATCTGTGAAAAGGATACCTGCATGGATAGCATGATCTCCTCCACCTCAACCCCCTCACCATTGGACACAGAAGCAAGAACAGAAGAGGTAGAATCAAAAGGGGTAGGGGAGAAAAGGGTGGGGGAACCAGAACCAGGGTGAAATGATTGGCAATGTTTTATTTCACCTATCAAAGTCTCTTGATCAAAACAAGTTGTCTCCAACTCCTTAATCTTTAGTTCTTTAGACTCTAGTTCTGATTTTTTTTCAGCTACAGAAATTTCTAAGTCACTTATTGACATTTTACGTTGATCACACTGATCTCTGAGATCTTTTATGGAAGTTTCTAAGTCAGCTATTGATTTTTCATGTTGAGCACACTGATCTTGCAGATCTTCTTTCTCTCTCTTCGCATCAACAAGTTCTTGTTTGACTGAGTTAATATCTTCAAAACTAGACTTTACTCGATTATTAAGGGAAGTAATTGTATCATTAGCTACAAATATCTCATCATCTAGTATTTTCACCTGTGATTCTAGAGTTGCTTTCTCTTCTCTGAGCATATCCATTTCTTTCTTGGCCTCGGCAATGGATTTCTCTATCTGTTCACATAAGTGAAGTTTCTCAGCTTCAATGGCTTTCTTCTCTGCTTTTAAGGTATCAATTTCCAACAAAGCTTCACTGTGTTGGTTTTGCATTCCTTCCATCTTATGGTGGAGTTCACTTATTTCTGTTTGCTGTAATTTCAAATCCTCAATCACTGTTTCCATCTCTTTCTTCTCTACCTGGTAGAGATGAATATTTTCTTCTCCTTCATCCAATCTCTTCTGTAATTCACTGATGGTTGTACAGGATTCCTGACATTCTTTTTCATGTAAAGCCCTCATTTCATCCATTTTCTGTTTCAGACTTTCCACCATACTTTCTGCTTCTTTAATTTCAGCCAGCATGTCAATTTTATCCATCCTAGAAACTTGTCTTTCATTATTTAGTTCGGCTTCGATGCTAAAAAGTCTGGTTTCAGAGTCTTGCAAAAGATCCACCAGAAATTCTCTGCCTTCTCTCTCTTCATTCCTTTCTTTTTCCAGGTTCAATATTGATAACTTCAGGTCTTCAATGTCATGCTGAAAAGTGACTTTCAACTCATTTATCAATGCAGCACTAGCATCCTTATTTTCAAGTGAGAGCTGCAGTTCTCCCAGTTCTTTGCTCATAGCATCCATCTCTTGTTGCAATGACAAGCAAACTTTCTGAGAATCTTGCAACTGGGTCTCGGAGATTTCTTGCTCTTCGCCTGCCTCATCAATGAGTTTTAACAAATTCTGCTGTTCTTGTTCAAGAATCTGTTTCTCACTGGCCAACTGCAAAATGCATTGTGCCATCAATTTTGCCTTTTCCAAATACACACTAGAATTAAGGTCTTCAATTTTAACATTCTGGTCATCACTATCCATGCAAGAATTTATATGCTGAATATCATCCTTCCTACTTGAATTTGTCATTTCTTCTCTGGCACAATCTTCAGGATATTTTATACTGTCCACAAGATAAGTTTCTTCATGATCATTCGTGTGATTTGATGAAAAGTCTAACATGTCAGGTCTTGGTAAAACATTTCGGCAACTATCAAAAACTTCTAGAGCCTCTGCTAGCACTTGCTGCATGTCATGTAGCTGGGAATCTTTTTTAGAAAAGTTTTCTTCAAGCTTTTCTAATTGTGTTTTCATTATTTTACTTTCTTTCATTAACTGGCACTGGGTAGCTGCATTGGCTTCAACGAGATCCTGTAAAGATGTAAGCTCTGCTATTACAACAAACCTCTCCTGGGCTCTGTTATCAGTTTCCTCCAGTTTGCTAAGAAGATCTTCTACTTGCTCACGGTAAAGTGCAATCTGTTCCTCTTGCTCCTCAGATACACTCTTTAAGTTTTCTTTTTCGGAGCTTACCTCTTCTAGCTTGGATTCACTCTGAGCAACCAATTGAGCAGTGGTATTACACATGTCCTGGAGCTCTTTAAGGCCGTTCTCTTTCTCCACCAGATGTTCTTTCAATAAAGATATTTCCTCCTCTTTCACTTTGATACCAGAGGTTCTCTGATCTAAGTCAGTGGTTAGCATGTTCGTTCTCTCCTCCAACTCCTGTTTGGAATGAGTCAAAGAAGAAATGGTTTCTTCTAATGCTTGTATCTTCTCTTCCAAATCATGGCATTTGCTCCTCTCATTTTGCAGTGAAACAGCTGTTTGTGAGAGCTCTGATTGTGCCCTAGTCATTTGCTCCTGTAGGCCATCTTTCTCTGCACTTGTGGTTTGCAGCAAGACTTCTTGCTGCATAGCCCTGTCCATGTCAGATTGTAATTGTATCATGGTGGTCTGAAGACTCCCATGAGCTGCAGCCAAATCAGATTTTTCATCCTCCAGGTGTTTGATTTGATTCAAATGTTTGTCCAAATCAGCCTTCAGTGCTGTGACTTCTGTTTGCAAGTCCACATTGGCTTGTGCTAGAGAATTATTTAGCTCAGACTTTTCCTTACACAATGATTGAGTTTCTTGCAATATCTCCTCATGAGAAATGACTTGTTCTGCCATTTTTTGTTCAATCTGTAACCTTTCTGCCTGAATAGTCTCAACAGTTGATTCAAGAGTTTTTAAGGTATGACTGTGGCCTTTCTTTTCAAGATGTAGAAGACAGTTTGAAGCTTCAATAGAGGTCATTTTATCTTGTTGAATATCTATGGTCTCTGTAAGAATATTTATTTGCTCAACTTTTTCCTCTAGTTCTGCATGGAGGCTTCCATGTTGGTACTTGAGCTGATCAGTTTCTTCTTCCTTCAAGGCCATCTGCTGTTTTAAGTATATAATTTCATCCGTGCTCAATTTAAGAGAATTTTGAGTTTCTTCAACTTTTGCCTTCAAAGTGTCATTAACTTCTATTTGTGCCATGAGTTTCGTCTGAGAAGCATCTAACGCTTCCCTCTCTGTAACTGCCGCCTGTCGCATTTCTTGCAATTCTTTAGAGGTAAACTCAGACACCTGTTTCAAGAAACTGTATTCTTCAGTGTTCTGGCTTAGATTGTCATTCAGAGTTTGTACCTTGTCTTCAGTTTCCTTTAATTCTTTCTGAAGTCTTTTCTCATTTTCCTCAAGCTCCTCTTTTTCTGATGTGGTTTGAGCTAGCCGTGAGGCAAGAGCTTCTAATTCAGCAGTTAAATTATCACTTACGCTGGCCTGTTCTTGAATTTTGACATCAGCATTTCTCACTGTCTCAAGGGATTCTAAAAGTTCATTCTGAAGTCTAGATATGTCTGTTTGTAGTTTCTGCTGAGCATGACTGGCATCTTTTAATTCCAAAGCCAATGTCTGACTTTTTTCTCTTTCTTCTTGCAGATAAACCTGGGATGATTCAAGTAGGGATTTCAATGAATTGAGAGAACTATCAAGGCCTTGGAAGGCTTGACGAAAATGTTCTTTCTCTTCAATTTCTTCGGTAATTCTTTGCTGCAGTTGTGAAATTGTATTATGACAGGTTTCACACGATTCCCTGATACTTAGTAAGTCTTCCTTTGTGGATTTCAATTCTGTACCAGTTGATGAAGTTTCTTCCTTTATCAAAGCACAATCTGATGAGAATCTTTCACAGCTACTTTCAACCTTTTCAAAAATTTCACTTTTCACTTCTTGAATCTGAGTTAAGATTGCTTTATCTCCGGTGATATGTGTTTTTACTTCCTCAAACAAAGTCTTGCACTCTTGAAGATCACTATCAATTTTCTGCAGTTCAGCTTTTCTTTTGGACAGTGTTTGGCCTAGGTTTTCTGTCTTCTTTGAGAAGTTCTCCTCTAGTTGCTGGCGATCTTTGGTCAATTTCTGCAAATTATTTTTCATTTCTCGAACACCTTTTTGTAATTTTCCAGACTTGGTTCTCTCATCAAAAAGAGCTGTGTTAACTCGTTCCAGGTTATGTGTGAGAGTCTGATCATTATTCTGCTTTTCTTCTCTCAGAATATCAACCATCAACTGCAGATCTTGCTTCTGCTCTTTACTTGTTTTTAATTCTGCTTCTGCCAAATCCTTGGTTCTAATCAAGCTTTCAATTTCACTCTGTAAGTCTCTGATCGCAACACCTTTTCTTGTAATTTCTGAGATTGATTCACCTAGCTCGCTTTGAACAGTCTCAACATGCTGATGTGATGCACGAAGCTGCTTACTCAATTCTTCAATGTGAAGAGTCTTCTCCTGGTGACGAGTTTCTAACACTGCAATCCTTTTCTCAGAATCAAGACGAGTTCTTTTATGATCTTGTAAATTGTCATGGATGTCCTTCAGTTCTGAGGTCAGATCCAAATAGGATTTATAAACACTGTCATACTTGCTCTGTACATCATGCAGCTGTAGCTCTTTTAATTTGGAGTCATCTTCAAGCTCTGCTATCTTATCATGCAGCTTTTTTATTTCAACTGCAGCCTGTGAAGAGAAATCTTCTCTTTTACTCTCAAACTCTTCTTTCTGTGCAGCCAGCTTCATTTCTAAATCTCTGATCTCATCTCTATTAAGTGTCCGTTCTTGAGAGAAAGTCTGCTCCCTCAATGAACAATTTGTTTCCAATGCATAAATTTTCTCACTTCTTTCTTCTATTTCTGAAAGTGTCACATTAAGCTTTGAACTCATCAACAGCAGTTCTTCTGTTCTTTCCTTTAAGACTTCATTCAGGTTGCACATATCATGTTGGAGTGACTCAATCATTCTCTTGTCCTGTTCAATTTCCTCTGTTTTAGTCTCTAGGGATTCTTTCTGCTCAGTACAGGTTTTTTCAAGATGAGCAAGAATTTCATTTTTCTCTGCCATCGTTTGAGCATGATTGGTTAGTTCTGACTGGAGACGGAAAAGATCTCTCACCTTGTTTTCCTGTTCAGAATTCAAATTGGTGACACCAGCTTCAAGAACTTTAATTTCATTATTTTTGTCATTCAAGTCATCATTTGCAGCAGACAGTTCTTGCTCAAATTCTAAAATCTGTGACTGAAGTTCAAGAATGGTGTTTTGGTATTTAGTCTGCAGGGTCTGGTGCTCCTCTTCTTTTTTCTTAAGATCTTTCAAAATGTTGGCCTTTTCCTTTGTCTCTTCCTCCAGACTGATTTTGAATTCTTTACATCTCTCACTTTCTTCTTGCAGAGTGACTTGATGAAAAGATTTTACTTGGTCAAGTTCTGCCTGCAAATTTTCTGACTGTGAATTCACGGAGGCTACCTCTTGTATTTTCAAAGACAACTCATCTCTTAAGGCCACAATTTTACTTTCCTTTTCTTGACAATCATTTTCAGCTTTATCTATAGCTTGATAAAGTTCAGTCACAGACTCTTCAAGAGACTTCTCAATCTTTGTTTTCTCTTCTGACATTTCATGAAACATTGCTGTGACGTCTTCAAGCTGTTTATCAACCTTCTCCTTGTCTTTACCCAACTGGATATACTTTTGGTCCGCCTCTAACAATTCTTGTGACAAAGTGGCAATTTTCTTTTTTCTATCCTCTAACAGTCGCTTAAACGATGAAGTCATGGCCAGCAAAGAGTGTTCTGTGTCCTGTTGCTTGATAGAGTCCTCTTGGAGAACGTTGATGATAGCTGTCTGATCTGATATGAAAGATTGTAGAGTATCAATGGTATCCTGGAGGTTCACAGATACAGATTTCAGCTTGTCTGAAGTGGTTGCAAGATTTGTGGACAGTTCTGAATTCCTTTCTTGAAGCTGATTCATCTCTTGCTGTAACTGAGTGCTCTTGTTTTCCAATTCTAACTTCTCATCATCAAGGCGACATCTGGCATTTTTTTCTACTTGCAAATTTTCAGACATATCAGTTCTGGACTTTTCCAATTCATCTTTTTCATCCTTCATCTGATCAAATTCTGTATGCAATGACTGTATTTGTAATTCACATTTAGTTACATTATCAGATAGCTCTTTAATCAAAAGATCCTTTTCAGCCTCAGATTTTGATCTCTCAAGGGTGGCTGTTTCAATTTCTCCTTGAAGCTTTGCAACAGTAGATTCCATTGTTTCAGATACAGTCCTTCTCTCATTTTCCACTTCAGTTTTCTCCTGGGTCAAAGCAGCAAGCTGAGAATTTAAGGAACAAACAGATGAAGTCATTGATTCTTCTACTTCTATCAGATTGTTTTGTAAACACTTCTTCTCTTTGTCTTTAACCTCTAAATGATAGGTCAAAAGATCCACTGCTCCTTTAAGGGATGTAACTTTGTGTGTCTCATCATGATGATCCTGGCTTGCATCATCCTTTTCAGGGAGTAAGGACATTAACTTTTCTTGAACGCAAGACACAATCTTGCTTTCCTCATCCTTCACAATTTCTTTTTCCTTTTGAAACTGTTGCAATTTGTCCTCCAATGAAGCAATACTCTCATTCAGTTCAGCAATCAATTCTCTTTGGTTATTAGATGTCTGTTTCTCCATTGTCAAGTCTGACTGAGCTCTCTCAAAACCATTTTGTAAATCCTTTACAATGTCTTCCAAAGCTAGAATCTTTCCATTGGATTCTTCTTTAAAAATATCATACTTGTTCTGCAGAGAGCCAATTGTCTGGCTTATTTCCTCATTGGTCCTGTTAAGATTATCCCTGATGAGCAATTCCTCTTTGGCTTGTACATGGAGACTCTCTATCGTTTTGTCCTTTTTCTCACCTTCATCATTTAATTTTTTCTTAACTTCTTCAAGTTCTAAATTTTGGCTTGTTAACTTTTGGACACCTATTTCAAGATCTTGGTTCTTCTCGTTCAAAGCTTCAATGAGCTGCTGCTTTTCTGTAAGCAGGTCTTCATGCTGAAGTAGTTTTGATGCCAATCCAGCACATTCCATCACTTTTGAATCCCTTTCACTTTCTACAGAACACAGATGCTCTTTCTGAAGGCGGTTATCATAAAGTGCTTTTTCCAAATCATCACAGGCTTTGTCCAGTGCTGAGTTCTTAGAGGTGATGATTAGCTCTTTTTCTTCAATCTGATTTTGGCATTCTTTGATAAGTTTGTCACAATGTTCAAATTTTACCTCCCATTCTTGACAAGACTTTTCATGACTAACACTTTTCTCCAACAACTCTTTAGACTTCTGGCTTATCTCTTCATTAGCCTGTTGAAGGGCGCCCTCAGTATTTGTTAACATTTCAACTCTCTGTTGATGTTCTTCAATCATTTTTAGATATTTCATTTCCAGATCACTGTTTGCTTCATTCAAATGGTTGAATGATCTCTTGGTGTCATTCAACTCAACAGTGAGCTTATCACATTCTTCTCTTTTACACTCAAGATCTTGCTTCAGTCTCTCTATGGTTTGATTTGCATCTTTAACATCTTTCTCCAAAGATGACAACTCTTCCCTCAGGTTTACACAAACAGTTTCCTTATCATTATTTAATAATGACATTTCTTCAAGGGCTTGTTGGGATTTTACAAACTCTCCTTTCAAATCTTTCATTTCATCTTCTCTTTTATCAGACACAGCAAGTGTTTCTGTCAATTCCCGTTTTTCTTCCTCTAAATCTTTGTAAGCCTTTGTCAAATCATAAGTCAGCTGCTGGATTTTCATCTCAAGCTGGTCAGAGACATTCTGGGTTGTTTCCTTTGCTTCTTGTGCTGTTTGAAGGGTACAGACAAGTTCCTTGTTACTATCCTGAGATGACTGTAATTGTGCCCTCACTTCATCGAGACTTTGTTTCAGGTTGTTTTGATCCATCTGACTTTCTTTCAGTTCAGATAAGGATTGATCTAACGACACTTGGATCATTTCCAATGCATCATGTTTTTCTTTTAACTCTATCTCAACTAATCTTATCTGCTCTGTTACATTGTCATTAACTCTTCTCAATTCCTCTTTTTCATTTTTCAAAATGTCACACTCCTTTTGGGTGGTGGTGAGTTGATCTGCATTCAAGTGATGTTGTATCATAACAGAATTCAAATGTTCACCCAACTCTTCCAGATCCTGTTCATTAACGCTGTTGGTAGATACAACCATATTGAGTTTCTTCTGCTGGAATTCAAGGTTTTCCTGAAGAGAATCTCTGAGGCAAGTCATGTCTTTGAGGGCATTGCTCAGACTCTGAACCTCATGTTCCTTTCCCTCAAGCTCCTGTACTAAATCTGTTATTTTCTTACTCTGATTATCACATGAGTCATTCAATTCATTGATTATCTTTTCATGACTCTGTACGACATCCTTCATCTTATGGATGCTGTCATTTTTGTCTTGCAGTGATGACATCAATTCAGTCACCTTCTCATCTTTTAATGCCATTGCATCTTCTAAACTTTTAATGGAGCATAATTTTTCTTCAACGTCCAAGTGCAAAGAATCAACTGAGGACTGCATCTCCTGCTGAATATTGTTATGCTTCCCTTGCAGGTTTTCTAGAGACTTTTGCAACTGGCTATTCTCTTTTTCAACCACCGATACCTTTTGTTTGGCATCTTTCAAGGCTTCTTCATTGTCATGGCTTTCAGACATCACAGACTGAAGATGAACTTTCAGAGAATCCATTTGCTCTTGAAGGTTTTCCACCTGAATTGAAAGACTAGATGAGGCATCTTCTGCTTTGGAAGCTCTATCTTGTAGTTCAGTTGCTTCCTGGGTGAGCTTATCTCTTTCAGCAGTCAGATGTTTTATTTGTTCATTAAGAGCTATTTCAAGTGCTCTTTTTTCTGTTCTCATATCTTCCATTTCTTTGGAAAGGCTCTCGTAGGATTCACTCCAGAAGCGACCCTGGGACAGTGCCTGATCTTTAGCTATATCCTCTGCTGCAAGTTCCTGTTCTAAACGACTGCTGTTGGCTTCCAAGCTTTGAATTTTCTCTTTTAATTCATGAATCGTTTTCTCAGATTCTGACTGAATTCTGGACAACTTGTCTTCAGTAGAATCCAATTCCTGTTTCAAGTCCTTTAAGTTATTGGATTTTTCCACATCAGCACTTTGCAATTTATCAATTTCAAATTGTAAACCTTGAATTTCTTCACTATGAGCTGCCTGCAAAATTTTGAAGTCAGCTTTCAAGACTTCTAACTCTTCCTCTTTTTCTGAGAGTAGAACCTCTTTCTTCCTAAAGTTTTGATCAACAATGATAGTACATGAATTCAAACTATCAACAATACTTTCCAATGAATCACACATAGAGTCTGTACAAGGCATTTCAATAGACGGAGGAAGATTAAATAATGTAGAATGAACTGTTTTCAGTTTTAATAATGACTGTTGAATAATACTTTCTTTCTCACTCAGCTGATTTTCTAGATCAGCCTGTGTGTGAGTCAATAAATACTGTTTTTCATCACAACTTTTAAGTAAGGCACTGTTTTCTGTAGATAAAATATGAACATTATTTTTTAAAAGGGTTACATTCTCTAGCATATTTTCGTTGTCCCTGACTAGATTATTATTCTGAGACAGCAAATCCTCACATTTCTCTTTGACCATCTTGTTTTCCTCTTTCAACTCTGACAACTCCAACTCTTGTTCTTCAGTAGTCTTCTGGGTACTTTCCAGATGAGACTTTAACATTCTATGCTGCTCCAAAACATCTGAGTTTTCTTTTTTCATACCTTCCAAATGATCAGACAGCTCCATTTCTCTTCCCCTATATTCTTCAACTGTTTTCTCAAGTTCTTTTTTGTCCACAACAAGTCTATCATGAGACTCCTTTAGATTTGAACATTGCTCCTCAATTTTCTCAAGATCTGCATGCAATTCATGTCTTTTCTTTTCTTCATCAGAGAGTTTCTGTGTCACCTCACCCAACTGGAATACTTGCTCTTTATTATCTTTCTTCAGGACTTGGAGTTGTTCATCCCTCAATGAGATTTGCTCCTGCAAGTGTTCTCTTTCCTCAGAGTTTTGTTCCATCTTTTTCATCAAAGAGGTCACAGTATACTCAGAGTCCTTCAGAGACTGTTCAAGGTCATTTATAGACATTTGGCACTGCTCAATTTTTCCCTCTTTGTCAGTGATGACAGCTTGCAAAGAGCTTTGTTCTTCATCCCACTTAAGCTGCCTGGCACTCGCTTCTTTCTCCATCTCTCCAAATTGCCTTTCAGCTTCCTCCTTTTCATTCTTTACCAAGCTGATCTGACCAGTCAAATCATGAACTTGTTGATGCAAAGACAGATCTCTGGCTTCCAATTCTTTATTCTTTTCATCTACTTCTAACTGTGAGGAGTTTAACGACTTAGTTAATCGAGAGACTTCGCTTTGACTTTTGCCTAATTCTTTCTCTAAAGTGTCAGCTCTGTCAGAGGTCAACTGTAAAAGGCTATCTTTATCTTCTGATTTACTGTGCAGGGACTGTAAATCAACTTTCATACTGTCATAGTCTTTTTCTAATTGCTCAAATTTATGCAAACATGATACATATTTGTCATGCTCTTGACCAAACAAATCTTGGAGACCAGAGGTCTCAGACACATACTGGGCATGCTTGTCTTGTATGGATGATTGCAAAGAAATGAGCTGGGAAGACAGTTGAGAACACTCGAGTTCTTTATCAGAAAGAGACTGCTTGAGATGAGCACAGTTATCAGAAAGAGATTGTGCATGCAAGGATGCCTCATGAAGTGATGCAGTGAGAGTGTCAACAGATGATTGTAATACATGCTTGTCGTTCTGAACAGATTCTAACGATGTTTGAAGGTTACACAAATCCTGTAAGGCAAGCTGATTATGCTCATTTAAAGTCCTCACCTTCTCGTCTTTCTCCACTTGCTGCGCCTGATGCTGGACAATGGCCGAATGCAGACTGTCATTGCGGCGTTCCTCGTCTGCTATGGCTGACTGAAGAAGGCCGATGTGGGCATCTTTCTCAGCACTGGCCTCCCTTGTGGCTTTGATCTCTGCCTCCAGGCTGATAAGCTGTCTTTCCAAGGAAGCAGTCAGGACATCCTGTGTCTCTCTCTCTTCCTTAAGTTTTTCAATAACCTCCTGAGCTTGACGAGAATCATCGTCCAATGACTGAGACATATTGGACAATTTTTCATCATACTGAGAAATTTGTTTCTGAAGGTCACTGTTGATGTCCTGGAATTCAGACAGTTTTGTCGTTGAAGTCTCCAATTCCTCTGATATGGAAGATACTTGCTCCTGCAATTGATGACAGCTTTCTTTTAATTCAATCAGTTCTGAATCCTTTGAATCAAGTAAAGATTTTAATTTTGATATGTCTGAATATGCACTTTTTAAATCATTCTGATTTTTATCTTTCTCCCCTTCAGATACCTTCAGTTGATTGCTCCTTTCTTGAAGACTTTCCTTCAAATCATTTACTTCAGATGAGAGACTAGAAACACTGTTTTCAAGTTTTTCCTTAGCATCCTTTTCACTTTCGAAATTTTCTTTCACTCCAATTAATTCATCATTCACAGATTTTAAGTCTGATTGCACACTCTGTAATGATAATTTAAGCTCCTCGACTTCATTTTGAACAATATGAATTTCTTCTTCTTTAGATTTTAAAGCACCAGAAAAATGTAATATGTTCCCTGCTTGCTCTTCATTAAGTTTTTGCTGTGAAGCCAATTCAGCTTCAAGTTCTGATAATTGAGTCAAAAGAGATTGCGATTTTTCTTCAAACTCTTTGCCCTTTTCACTTTGCCCTTGTCGAGAAACTTCAAGTTCTCTAGTGAGTTGTTTCAGCTGCAGCTCTTGTTCCATGCATTTATCACAACTCTCCTGAAGAGAGCTCTTCATTTTCTCTAACTCGGAATTTGACTCTTGTAGTTTTTCTGTTGCATCTCCCAGAAGAGAAACTTTTTCCGAAAGCTGCATGGTAAGAGACTCAGCTTGATTCTGGAGGTTCACAATTTTTTCTCCATACTCTCCTCTAACATCCTCCAGTTGATGATGAGCAGCTTCAAGATCAGACTTTGTTTGAGCAAGATCAAAGTTCAACTGGCTCACTTTCTCCTCAGCTTGCTGCTTGTTGGCAGTGACATCCCCTAATTCCTCTTCCAGGTTATCAGCTCGTAATTTGCTACTTTCAAGGCTGGCCTCAAGGTTATTCTGAAAGTAAAGAAAATCTTCCTACAAATTCTATTCAAAGCTAAAATTCATTGACAGAAATAAAGAGGTCTGATCACTGATGTCACTGAAAGAGGTTAAGGAAAACATAGAAATTGATCAAGCTTGAAAAACAAAAATTACAAACATTTAAATATGTGACTTCAAGAATCCAGCTGCTGCAACAGAAAGTTCAGTATTTGTTTTTACCCTTAAAATTAAAATAGTCAATATTATGAAAAGTCGTGGCTAACCCATGAATTTAAAAAGAATGCAGAGTGTATTTATCAACCAGATTCAATGGCTGTAATTTACATTGAAATTTTGAAGATTTGAACTGAATTTCATTAATAAATCTTCCTTAAAAATAGCACTTTTAATCTTGCAAGTATGAGAATTAAAAATTAAGAAAGCAATGCTAAAATGATTTATAAACCATTTACACTTATGGGACCTAACATTTCTTCAAGAATTAGCAACAAAATTAAAATTAAAGTTAAGAAAGAAAGAAAAACAAATGTGACAAAATAAATTTATATGGTTATTTTTCCATAATACTTTTACATCCAATCCTACCTTTACATCATGATATAGGTTACCATATGACTGACAGTGTGATTGAATCTAAATGAAACATTACGATACCAACTTCAAACATAAATGGACTTGATAGTCATGATACAATAACACTGAGGGGAAACTACACTTAATATTTGCCGTGTTGCCATGCCAAAATGGAAGGTCAGATTGTCAATTTTTTCATTTCTTTTTTACGCTGGAGGGCAAGAAATTTAAATTTCTTTTTTCTCTTCCATTGACCTGCTTTGAAGCGAAAGTATCTTGATTCCTAGTTGATATAAATTAATGTGGACATTTGTATTATTGTTTACTATGCTCCCTTGCCTTGAGATTAGATCAACTAACACTTTAAGATGGTATAGAGAGTAATCAGAGAAATTTTAATTAAACCTTTTTTTTTTCTTTTCTTTCTTTTTTTTTTTTCTTTTCTTTTTTCTTTTTTTTCCCTTTTTTCCTTCCCTAAAGAACAGAAATTCATCCCTTACAGAAGGAAACAGTAAATGCCAGGATAGGGAAGATCGAAGAAAGATCATTTCGGGAACACCATACACCGAAAGGTAAAGTGGATATCAACAAAGAGTTGTTTTTTTTTTGTTTTTTGTTTTGTTTTGTTTTTTATCAATGAGGGTCTGAGAGAGACTTTAAAACTTGCCTTCTTTTTATCTTTTAAATCGATGACATCTTGTCCATCTCGTGCAATAATTGCAAGGTAAACGGCTGATTTTGAGAACTTACAATGTGCTTTATGGGGGCATACATATGTATACATATATATGTAAATTGAAGATGCTTAAAAATTTGTAATACACACCAGAGCTGAAATTGTATAACCTAACAAACAATAACGAAAGATACTCTTTGGACAAGGTATATCATTTATGTTCGTCATTTAGCTTGAATTCTCTCAGACTTTCAGCATGAACCAATCATTCAAAGACCATATCAAAATATAACAAATACATCAACCCACAAACTCTAAGCCTATGTAGGGTCACTTATATGTCGTGCTCTTCGTTGAGACAGATTATACGAGATAGACAATTATTACCTACTTGAAGGGTAGACCCTCAAGGTATGAAAATGTATGTCGAAGGACTCAAAAGCTCTAGGAAGACTAGATTTACAAACCTTAAATTAAGGGGGATAAGTGGGAGAACACCAGGACCTCGAAATTGAGTTTTCAAGAAGAATACTTGATTCTGAGTTGACTTTTTTCTTTTTCCAATACCACCACAAGCATTTGTGTGTGTAATAAATATGACACTAAAATACCCCAGAGACGCAAAGATTGTTTATTTACGTGAAGTAATGTGGTATTTTAAAACTAGAAGTACCGAAGAATCATTGCAAAATGAAGGCATGAAACCCAGCCATTTTTCCACAGAGGCCATGGCGCACAATCATAGAACGGTTTCCCCACATCTGTCTGACATTATGCTACAAGTGTGTACAAAGGCCACTACACACTAATGGGACAGTAGAAAATCAACTCAAGTGAAAGTGGCTTTGTTAAAGATTGAAGTAGAATGCTGCCGTGAGCCATATACAATGAGGTCACATGATTGTGTTTTCATTACAAACAGGCTTGACTTAATGCTGACAACACAGACACTGGCTGAACAGGATAACAGTGCAAGGGGGTCCATCCTCAGTAATCTTTAAAACTTCAAGGTGATTTTTCTGACATTTTTAAAATATATCCAAAAATTTTACCTATATGACTGCCTCACAAGCAATTTGCTAATAAAGGCAGGTAAATTTCTTCTACTCTAATAGAACACAAAAGTTAATGTAATTACAGACAAAACAAACAAAGAAACAAAAACACCAGCATATATTTTTTCTCCTCCCCCTCCTAATTCTCTACCCCCC